>JAPDSC010085261.1:37815-53672 GCA_026290005.1 Latrodectus geometricus | reverse complement strand
AAAAAAAAAAAAAAAAAAAAAAAAAAAAAAAAAAAAAAAAACCCCTTTCTGAAGCCAAAATATGCTTTGGATTTAGATAGATCTCAAATAATTTATTGCAGGGTTATCCACTGCAAACTACCAAATATGAATTTATTCCTTAATTAATAACTAGAAATGAAAATTTTTAAAATTCAATGTTGATATACACTTTTGAGATTAGTTTCTTTAATGTTATTAAATGGATTGTGTTGATACGATAGTCCAATTTTTAATGCAACTTTTTTATGATTCATCTACTCTATAACAATGCTTCCAGTGAGTTGTTATAAATACATATGGAGCCGCGGGGCAAAGTTGGTTAGGTAATTCGTTCTCGTTATTGGGAGATAGTGAGTTCAAATACCATCCTAAAAAAAATCCGTCTTGTTCGCTAAAGTTGACTGGAGTACGCTAAATATGTTGTGGTTGCAATGTTCTCCTTGTGAAATGATACCTCTTGGGGTGGTGGACTGAGTATTAGTGATTCTTCTGCTTGGTCTCGGCTTCTTAACTGCAGGGATTCCCATCCGGCTGCTTCTAACTTGTAGAGCGCAACTTAGGGCTAAGAACAGGGTAGCATGCTGGTGAAACAAAGACAAATACGTGTGTACAGCGAATCTGTATACAAAAACGTTTCCTGCATATTTTTCTGATAAATGTTACTATGATTAACGGCTTTCAAAGAGGTAAATTCGATTCGTATGGAGAATCTGACAAATGTAACTTAACCACCTATTTTGTATATTGTTATGGTATTATTACTTTCTTTTTAAATATATAATTAAATTTAAATAAAATACTTATAATTATTCACCATATATATGTGTGTGTGTGTGATAGAGAGAGAGAGATGTACAGAATGTATTATTAGGCAACTAATGTAAGTTTATAATCTATTTACAAATCTTATATAAATACTTTTAAATTTAATTTCAATTATTAATACAAAATTCTTTTTTTTGATGAATGTTGACTGTTTGATCAGTGTTGTTAACAAATATAACAAGTTATGAAAAAATGATAGATTTTTTTTTTTCATTTTTGTGGTGATCGAAAATATTTGTCAACTTTAGGTTTATAAGCAGTTCAGAAGACAATGAGCGTTGATTGACATAATAGAATTAAATTGGCTATTGCAGTGAAAAGAATAATGAATATTCATTGAAATATATTACGAGGTTAATCAAAATGAAACAAACAATCATTTTTAATAACAAGTAAATAAACTCTAATGAATGATATCGAGAAATTATAATAAAATATGAAGGTAATTAGCTTCTCTTATTGATTCATGAAAGTTCAAGATAACCACACATTAATGATTTGTTAGTTTTTAAATGATTTTTACAAAATGACTGTTTCTTATTTAGATAATGAGTAACTACAGTGAAGTGATGAAAAACATTTTTGATACCGAAAAATCAACGTTTGCTTCTAAATATTCCTTAATTATTATGTTTGTGTTTCCACATTTATTTTTTACGTTAATGATTTTAATATTTATAATCGTGAAATACTTTTGTACGTATTCATCAGAAATTGTGTTACAATTTTAACTGTTTATTTTTATCAAGTTTGCTGGACATTTGCCAATAGTTTTGTAAATTTATCTGTTAAGAGGCGATATTTATATCTGGTTTTAACATCCTTTTTTCTGAAGCGGGAAAAAGTATCTGACAGCCAGAGTGTTTCTCTCACTGCCGACCGGAATTGAATGGGGTAAATCCCTTAAATGCCATTTGATCTTTAAAAAGTTTTCACCATATGATTTGAATAAACACAAAGGCTATTGATGCATTTTGATGTCAAAACATGACGTATAATATTCAATCATTTTTAATTGATCATTTAAATATTTCTGAACACCAATGTCCTTTTGTAACATGTTTTTATAAAAATGTTAAAGATAATACAAATAATGAAAACCAACAGATTTTAGCCAAAATTCGCAGTGCGAAAAATGTTATATTATTTGGTTGCATAAATATGTTACATAAATAAGTTGTGATATTCAATTTCATTCCTTAAAATTAATAAAATTGTCGAAAAAAGTAAATTTTCTGAGCAAGTTTCTTTTGTGCATTACATTTTAAAGTGTTTATGAGCAAAAATTACAGTTTTCTGACAACTTCAAAATCCAAGATAGATAATTACGGTCCTCTTTCATAATTGGGCAAAATATTAATGAATAGAAAGTAATTAAGTCGTAAACTTAAAATAACTTTTTAAAAGTAATTAAAGCCATAAAGATAATACTAATAACGCACATTATTTTTCTAATCGTCTAGACAATAATTTATTTTCTTCCTTTCATCAACATGCAATTAAGAAGTCTTAAAAGGCATCTATTTTTATCTTTTAAGGAAACATAATAAACAAGAACATGAGAGCTTTTAAAGTATGAAAAAAAAAATGTATTTTTTCCAAATTACGCAAATTAGGAAAGAAAGTTGAGTGAAAGAACAAAGGATAGGATGAATATTTAAACAATCCTTAAAAAATATTTTACATCAAAATAAAAAACAAAACATATTTACATTTGTGACAGGAAGTTGAATAACAATAACTTACATTTAATGATAAAATCAAATGTTTTCTTCAAGTATAAGCCAAAAACGTTATGTAAAAAGCCCCAAAATTATGCACTCATTTAAAAATAAGACATAGTATTTGAATAAAATTAAATATTATAAAATTTAAATAGAAAAGTTAAAAAAATTTTCTACCGGCACTTAATAAAAACATAAAGGATTTGAAAGAACTGAAACACTTTAAAAGGAAACTTGTTTCATGATTTTTGAATAAAAAAGTAAAGATTAAATTTTACATGAAATGAATATTACATAAAATGTAATAAGTTTCATAAAATTAATAAAAAATATAAAATTAAAACTAAAACTTTAAAATAAAAATATAAAATTAATGTAGTGAAAAATTCAAATAATTTAAAAATGCTAAAAGAATTCAAGTGTATTAGCATATTTTAAGTTTTTATAAATACACACGCACATACACAATAATAAAAAGAATATTATGTTAAGTAATAATGATAAGTTTAATAAAATAAACAAAATATATATAAAAAATATTTTGTTTATTTTATTAAACTTATCATTATTATCAAAATATATATAAACTTCAATCGAAGTTCTTAGTTGCAATTTCTTAACTGAAAGAATAACTATAGTTTTAGTAATTAATTAATCCTTCTTAAAAATAATAAAAGATTTTTAAGGCCGCCCTCAATATTGAAAGAGTCTTAGAAAAGACTTTTATTTTTCATCAAGAAATTATGAAATGATTTTAAATGTTTGGTGGATTTTAATTTTTAATCTTATTGGAAATTTCATAATGTTGTTTCTTAATGAAAGCTAACGCATTATAGAATGTATTTAATGGAATGTATGAAAATCCCGAGTAAACTGCGTTGTAGGAAGATATATTTTATAGAGGAATGCATTAAGTGTCATAAGAAACGAATAACGGTAAGACCGCGATAGATGTGAAAACTGAAAAAAAGCATGATATTCATCTCAAAATGTTCATTAATGCCTGGTATCAGATGATAATCTTTCTAAAATGTGTAGCATTGCACAAATGTTAGCACAACTGTCAGATATTTTAAATAAAAGCAATGTGTAGTAGATAGCACCAGAATGATATCTTGAAAAATTTGTGTTGTACGAAATTATAAAATCACTGATTACAACAATTGCTTTTATATAAGATCAAACAATATACACTATATATATACTTAGATACTTAATCAAAATTCTTTTTTAATTGAATATGCATAATTTCATTTAATTAATTTAAGGAATTCAATTTTCCTTAAATTTTTCTCTTACAGCATAACAAACATGAAAAAGCGTAAACGCAAAAAAGTATTAAAAGCTTAAAACTTTTGAACCAAAATATTTCAAACCATACAAATTGCAATTTTAACGCTTTGATGTATTAAGATATCAATGTCTCTGTTTATATCATTTATATATTATTAAAACTTGGAAAATAAGGTAATGTTATTTATAAGATATAAAAATTGTTTTGAATATGAAATATTTATATATTACTTTCATTACTTTAAAAATATTTTGTTAATAGTTCTTAATAGACTATAATATAATAGAATTTATTCTTTAATTAAAGGCCAGCGTATACAAAGCCATTTGAAACTTTAACATATAAGCGTGGGCAGTCGGATCTTTCGAAGCTCTGACGTGCAGAGAAAGGTTAAACCAGTACAGCAATGCAGAATTGGAAGACATGCATAGCGTGTGTGGTGCTGTAGATGGCAATGGACGAGCAACATGGTTAGCATGTATCGACAACGGTTCTCAAACCATCGCAACATGCAGCTGATGAGGGCAATTTTGACACTTACTGTGAGTTGTAGCATTTTTCATTTCTACTTGGTACTGTTTTGTTGTAAAATAATGATTTTTTACACCGTTTGATACCTTTTCTTTGCGTGACGTCACTATGCAATTTCACTGTCACGGTCAAGTTTCCGACCCCCCTTTCTTATGCAACTCTGCTTCCTAATGACCGGACAGAACCATGTATGCCATTTGGACATGACCTTTTGGGACACCCTATACATTTATAAAGACTCAACATTCTGAAGTTTGCAAAATTTTAAACAAATAATTGAATTTTACATATTAATGATATTTTCAAAGGTATATTTAAAAAAAAAATAAAAGATATTATTAAAAATTTAATAGTTTGTATGTAAAGGTTGAGTAAAGGAATTTAAAATAACGAAAGCTCAACTTGAAAACTTTGCTTCAACTGGAATTTATTTTGCTATGAGCCGAAAACAAAGCTAGAAAATGACGTTTATAGTAAGCATATTATAATCCTACAAGAAATAGGAAAAGGATATATATAAGCTTCCCTTTAAATAGGACTTTATAAAGTTTTAATTAAATGAGAAAATTAGGGAAAATATAAACATGCTGGATACGAAGAAAGCTGTCTTATCATGATAACTGCACATTTTCAGACTTAAAACCAAAAAGAGATAAATCTTAAAAATAACTTCTCGTTTAGTATACCAAGTCTTTATAATTTGGCTCATTTAAGATCCTTCCTTGTGGACTTTAAAACTTTAGATTTCTAAGTCAAATTTTGTGTTAAATTAAGTGTGCATAGAGTTGAAGTCATGTGCTGTTTTACATATTTAGGGGACATTGTCTGCGTTGAGTGGTATTTCTCTTTACAAATTTGAAAATCTCAGTTATTGTTTGATAGATGTTTTTAACAGAATCCAATAAATTCCATAAATTTCTTGTCACAACAAAACAGATTATGTCTCAAATTTAAATATCTTATACTTCAATATTTTCAGCGAAATTCTATTTAGGTATAATTATTATTATTATTAGTGACAAAAATAAAGCAATGTTAGAGATAAGAACATTAATAATAATAATTTGAATTAAAATAAAAAAGTAGATGATAATTTGAATTAAGGATTCGGTTTAATTTAAATACGTATTTCCTAACACATTTTATTTACATTCCTATCGGAAATGCTTCATCATGTGTATTGAAAATAAATTATTGCAAATTAAAATATTATATTATCATTTTAAGGAAAGATAAGAACATATAAACACTCTAAATATGATATTTATTGACAATATAGGTGACTTGTTTTATGACATTTTCTTGCTGACAGATTTTCAACAAAAGTAAGATCCAATGTACAGACATCCAAAAACAAAACATCTCAAACACGTATGGGTAATTAATTAATAAAACCTTTTGATTAATTAATAAAGATGAAAGACTTGTTCTATATGTGCTTAAAGTTCTACAAGTGCTAAATGCCATTAAATTCACAGCATAAGCAAGTAAAATGTAAAATTTATATATATATCATAATAAATATATATACATAGCTGATATATATATATATATATATATATATATATATATTTATTATAATCTTATAGTTAATTTAATTAATTTGTCCTCTTTTATTGCTTGTAGTTTTAGTTATTAAGGGTTCTTGTTCTGCATATATGATTAATTTAAAACTAAATATTATTCTACACTTTTAGAGATTTTTGTTTGTGCCATTTCAATATAAGAGTTTTTTAATATGTCATCAAATTCAACATTTCATTTATTATTTAATAAGTAAAATTAAAATTTATTAGTCCTGACAAATAAATATATAATAAATTTCATTTAAAATACTCACTTAGCAGTGGTTTTGGAAAACATTTCAAATGAAAATAAATGAAATGTAAAGTCAGCGTCAAAAGAATTACTCCTTGGCTAATTTATTTACTCTTTACACAAAATCAAGGAATGTAATAAAGAGTGAATTAAACTGAGTGCCATAAAATTTTATGTCCTTCCTTTTACCATTAGTTGGTCCATTAAGCTTTTAAACTGAAACATATTCATTATCTCAAATAAAAGAATTTGGCTTATTTCTAAAAAGTATCTCTTGTGTTTCTTTATCAAAAAACTTAAATACATGAATTAAATCAGTGAATCTTTAAGAAAAATAACAAATTATGAAAATTAATTATCAAAATGGTATTTGTAAAAAAATGATTTTAAGCACTTTTACAGACTGTAGATTTTTTTAAAAAAAATCTAGTTTAACTCAAACTTATACAAATTTAATTATAATAAATATTAATCTCATGAGAGAAATATGCAGCTTATTAAATTTTAATATATCATACATCTAAACAGAATCTGTAGTACCAGTAAGAAATTTGAGATACTGGATGAATTTTAAAACGAGTATTAAAATATTATTTAAAACTCACAGTGATTAACATCAAATTTATTGAGTGTGATAGTTATTAGTTTTAACTATGATTCAAATTAGAGACCAACAAAATTCATTCATAAATTGCTTTTTGCAATAGATCATTATTTAAATCCGAATCAAAACTATAAGCTCAATGTTTAAGAAAACATTTACGAATACAATATAAGCTTTTAAAAACTTCCATAGTAACTATTTTTTGAACTACTTCAAATATTATTGTTCAGGAAATTAGTTTTTGACAAGTTTGGAATCTGTTTTATGCATTTCTCTTACGATAGAATGTTTCATAACTATGAATGGTATAAAAGATGTCTAAAAGATGGTATAAAGGATGTCTTCTTCTCTTACATGTTTTTATAGTTCTTCCCATAAGTTTTCCATTGGACAAATATTTGGAAAAATAACTAGCAAATTCAACATTGTTGATGTATAACTATTATTTTGGACAATTTTCAGAATAAGTAAATAAAGGTGTATTGCATTGCTGATTATTCCAATTTTTACAAGTAATAAATAGAAATTAAATAAAAAACTATTTGTTAAGGCATTTCGCTGTTTTGTGAATTAAGTTAACTTAAGACTAGTGTAATTGAACATACACCATTGTATAAGCAAAGTAATTATAATTTATCACAGTTTTTTCATAGTTGATACTTTGACTCCTAATTGGTATTTTATTTTTCATTGATTGGTATTTTTTCTCAAATGATGACAATACTAATTTTAGCTGTCACATTTATCCAAATATTTGTTCATATATTATTTCAGATCACAATTAATTGTTCGAAATTCAATTACTTATTTTTCTACTACAATTGTATGTATTAGGCGACTTTGTTGCATAAATGCTTTCAGGTATTATTTACGTCTCTTGTTTTTGGCAAATAATTAATATCTTGATTGAATACTTTTAAATAGATGATCCCTATTTTCTGTTCATGAAAATCATCCAAATAAATGCTGGTTATTTAAATATACAAATTTAGCTTTCATCACACAATAACAAAGCTTTAGATTCTTTAACCATTACTGTATTTCAGTTTTTAAAAATCTTGACCACACTTTAAGTTAAGCGATATGTATTGTAAAACTACTCATTTCTGTTGAAGGAAAAATTCCAATCCACTTTCTTTCATGATTATATAAATTCTTATCTTTCTAGTTTCACAAAGAACAACAAAATTCCAATTTGATATGTGATAATTTTGAGAACTGAAGAATGATTCTTATCTTCTGTTTACCCAATAATATCAAAGAAAGTGTAAGTTTATTTATTTTAAAGAATGGCCTTAAAAAGTTTAGTCAGGATAAAATGCTATCCTTGTAAACGACACTAAATAAATTTTCGGAATGAAAAATAAAATAAGTTTTCAGGCAAATTATAGTCATCAACGTAAACTTCTTTACGAGAGATTATTTCATTCCAATGTTTCTACAATATTTAAATTTTTTTTCATATTATGATGTTGGGCCTAATAATACAAAAGCATTTAAATCCCTTTATTGCATTTTACTTTCAATTATAAAATGAGACAATTCTTTAAATTTATACATACATACACATATATATATACAGGGGGATCTTTTTTAAAGTGACAGTGTTTGGAGCTCCTGTAGTACAATCTAATAGCTGAAATGACACCAAACTTGGTTTTTAGACTAATCAAGACATAGGAAAATAGATTCCGTGAAAAAAATTAGTTCCAAAAATTGCCACATGGGCATTTTGTGGCTCTGCTGTAGCTTAAAATAATGAGAATTAGCATATAAGACTGGTATCAAAGAAAAATGCAAATGTTATGTGATGACAGCCCCAATAATAGGTGCTATAAGAGCAAATAGTAGACAGCTCCGATAAATAATCTCAGTTGAAGTAAACTAGCTCCAGTGGCCATGCCTCTCACGTTACAGAAATGTGCGTTACATATGAATCAATGTAATGCATCCTCAGCTATTCGAAAAATTCGAACCGGAAAAAGTTTACGAAATTATGATTTTTGGTTCTGCGGTTATTTGAAATCTCAAATTTATGTTGGTGAAGAATCAAATTTGTTTATTCTAAAGGATAACACAATAAAGACAGTGCGGAATATTCCTCGTGATATGTTACATAAGGCTGTGGAGAACTTTGTGCACAGAATGCACGGGGTTATTTCGGTGAACGGTGCTCACATTGAATGCAGTTTAATTCCTCACTGGAGAAGTTAATGTAGTAATTAAACAATAGTAATTTAACTGTACGATTGTGTGTGTTAGTATTTTTCTTTTCTCACATTTTATACATTGTAAAGCAAAACAAAATGCCCTAGTGGCAATTTTTGGAACTAAATTTTTTTTCACGGAATCTTTTCCCATGTCTTGATTAGTCTAAATATCAAGTTTGGTGCCATTTTGACTACTAAATCTCGCTACAGGGTGCTCCAAACACTGTCATTTTAAAAAAGATCACCCTGTATATAAGTATATGCACACATACAGGGTGCTCACAAAATTAAAATTAATGATAAATTATTTGTGAATATATATATGAGAATGTTGTATTTATATTTACATAAATTTATTAACATTTTTGTACGTTTCTCTTGGAAATATTTTTTTATTAATTTTCTGTACATAATATGAATTTGTGCCATATTCCTAGTATGTTTAAAATTATATAATTCAAAAGATTAAACATATACTATATTAAATTTAAAATTAATAATTAGTTTTTGAAATCATAACAATCAGTAAAATATCAGATTAGATGATATCCAAAAATGTTTCTAATGGCTTTTTGAATTAGTAATTCCATTTTCAAAATTCTTATAATTTTAAATATATGTAACAAAATTGACATATTAATTTGCATCATCATCTCCCCAGAAAATCAATAAATGTCAAAATGTGACATTTGTAAATGCTCTACATATGACGTTTATTATGTTGTATTCTTTAAAAATCGTGTTTGTTTCTCTTTCTCACACAAGACGAAAAAGAAATATTGAACAAAATACGAATATTATACCTTTATATTGATAGTAAAGAGAATATTAGAATGCGTCAGGAGAAAATTGAGTTTGTTTGCATATATCAAAATGAACCTTAATATATTTAAGATGACCCTAATCATGAGAAATTCTAGTTTAAAAGTATTTTGTAGCTAATTGATATTAATCGTAGAAAATTAGAAAAATTTTTTGCCTAGAGTTCTATCATATATATATTAATTTCAATTGTTTTACAGAAAATAAAACTAAACATAACTACTTTCTCTCTCATTCAATATTAAAGGATTTATCACACTAAATTTACAATTCTATAGTTTTTAGATAATTTAGCGAATTTTGACACTTTTAACAAATAATATATTTTTTATCGCTATTATGCTTTTTACATATAATTATTTTATCTTATATATACTACATAAATATAGTCAATATTAAACACACATAACACACACTGTGCATATTACATTATGTTTGATTTCGTATGAAATAATAAATATATATATATATATATATATATATATATATATATATATATTGAAGTAATATTTTTAATAAGTAAAAAATGTTTATTTGTAAAAGTGTTCAATAATTTTAAGCTTCGTCGGTTTGGGCTCAGCAGAAAATAAACCTGTTTTGTGTATTCATAAATGTTATGTAAAATTGCAGGCATTTGCTGAAAAGAAAATGCAGAAGAGTTATTGTTGCTTAATAGATAAATAATATCCCAATGTTTTGTATGTGGGAGGGAATAGTTTATGTATCTCAGTTGAGAACTTATGGCACTGACCTGAATTCCCAGAGTCCCAGAATAATCTTGTAGGTAGCGTTATTTCACGACCAAAAGTCATCGACTTAGAGTTATTATAACATTAAGTAAGCAAAGAGCAAATATGTCTCAATATTATTCATCGTTGGTAGGTCAAAGTACAGAAGTTACGACTTCGAAATGAGTTACGTGAGTGGAATACTTGTTTTTGAATTGCCGCCTTCTCCCTTTTGTGATTGGAATTTGATTGAACATAAAATTCCTATCCCAGAGATTACTTCACTTAATAAAGTAAGGTTCTTCTTTTAGTTAGGAATATAAAGTTCAAAGAAACAGTCATAAAATAAAAGTTTAATTGCCAAGAACCTGTAACTCAAAACTTTTACTATATATATTAAGATGGGCAATTCAGTAATATAGTTTGAAAGATATATTTTTAGAAAACATTTAGCTTTAAAAAGTACTCAAAATTTTATTTTATGATTTTACAAAAATTAATTATTTTATTCTACTGAAGACTTAGTACATTTTAAGGTTTTAAATTTTTAAGCAAACTTTCGTGACAAAGAGATGTCTGAAAGCCAATACACTTTAAAGTAAAACAGAAAGCAATGAATATGATTATTTGAATAAAATGCATTCTCCAAAAATTAAACTTTAATCATGGCTGCACCAGTAAAAATAACGAAGTACAGCAACTGCGTGATAGTTGATTGTGTTTAGTTATTTTAGTCAACAAAAAGACGCAGCATGAAGCTCATATTAAAAAAATATCATCATACAAACTTTTGAAAATACTGTATATTCAAAGAAGATTTTAATATAGGTTACATTGAAATCTTTAGTCTTAATTTAGGCGATTTCATAATGAATAAACGTCCTCTATAATGGATATTTTCTAAAAAAATCATTTGGTTGCATGAGTATATATTTATTCTAATTCAGGCATTAAATAGACAAATTAATCATTTCTGTATAATACTATAAATCATGCAATGATTCATAATTTTCTATTATTGAATAAGTAGTAAAAAATTCAAAGGAAGTGTTTTGTTGTTGTTTCCAATCCCTCACTAATCTAGCCTCATCTAGATCAAATCCACGACACCATGAATCCATGATTCCACCAGAGTAAACCCCAAACAATCCAGGCTGTGATTGGGGGAAGCCGGCCTCAGATTGCATTTATTGCACAATGAAAAGACTTTGTGACCAAAGTCGAACGACATGCATTTCAGATGCCCACTTCTAAGTCTCGAGATGGCCTTTTGATTATGCCTGTCACCCCGAAATCCAATGCGACCCCCCGGGGTCTTACTTCTAAACCACGGATGGGCAGGAGGGACGACCCAGTTTTATATTGATTTATTTATACATATAAAAAGGAAAGTGTGTTTAGAATTAGTGGGGATATGTTAACATGTTTTGTAAATGATTTATGTATTTGTTACTTAGAAACTATGAATGAATCAATCTTTATAAAATATTTTAATGTTCAAATAATAACTTTTTATAATTATGTTTAATTTATTTTATATTGTTTTAATTTTGTTTTTATCAAAAGACAATTTTAGGCCCTGATTAATTGGTTTACATTTTTTAAATAAAAAAATGTTCTTAAAATCAGTTTGGGGTTTATTTTTACATAAAACATTATTGAAAACTTGTACTTTTTTTGATTGGAATATCTCTTTAGGAAACTCATACAGATTTATGCTTATGTTAGCATAATTATGGTAACATAAGCATGATGTTGCGGTAATGGTAGAGATTAAAAAATTCTTAATTTTGCCTTTCCATCATCGCAATATAGTTTTTATTACTTAGATATGTCTTTTGCTTGCATGTGGTGCAATAAATAACTTGAATCTAGATTGCTGGACATTAAATTTTCCGCAAAAAGAAAGTGATACGTTACACATGTGAAATTTAGATAATAGGAAGTAGATGCACTGATATGCAAAGTATGAACTTTTTAATCCATTCATGTAAAATAAAAGGTGGTACAATTCATGCAATGCATTTTAATGAAGAAAATATATGGTTGATTTCTTTTATAGAAACTTCATTTGAACGCTGTTGCCCTTTGAAAAGTTGTTGCATTGACTTGCGTAAGAAGAAATATGGCTTCAAAAGGGTTTGAATTGTAACTTAAGGGGATTGCGATTTACCATAAAGCAATATTGTTTCTAGCTTCGGTCGAAATCTCACGATCATCTAAGAAAACTTGGAATTGATGGGATACGAACAGTAATTTCATATGTCGTGCTGGATTTCAGCAGTTTAGATACAATTTACAGGGGAAAAAACAGATGAGCTGTTTGAATGACTTTAATAGATGTTATAGCTAGGTTACGATCACTGACATAAGAAATGAGATTGTTTTCATGATGAAAAATGCTAACTTAAACAGCTTACAGACGTTTACTGAAGACTATACTGTGTGTGCCAATAATTTTTGTTAACCTTGATATATAGTTTTTGTTAGCCTATCACCCAGAATGATGGTATTAATATCACTGGATATACGCAATGCTTATTTTTGTTCACAATTAGGGCATTTTAAACAGTTGCCCATTATGTTTATGCTCTGATAGTAACCATGGATTCAGTCCTTTTAAAAACTATTCAAAATGCTGTGTTTAAGCATAATAATTTGAGGTAAAATGTTTCCGGTATTGGACAGTGTCTTTAATAAAGTTTTTAACTTTTTCACTTGCCAGCGCGTTCTTCAGAGTTTGTGAGAAAACGCGAAATTAATGCTTCTCACCATACTTCAGTCACAACGGTTTATAAAGGGGATAACGTGTTAAAGATGCTTAGACAACAGTTTGTGAGTATTCTAACCAATATCTATTTGTTAAAATAGCCAGAATGGCTAAGTGCTGTTAATGATATATGTATTGATTATTGTAATGAGACTTTTTTTAAATACTAGACTCATTTCTTAAATTGTATAATTCCAAATTTCTTGAAAATTTTGTAATTTGTTATTTTTGTTTATTTTGTGAATAAAAATTTCTTAACTGTTTGCATTTCTTCTAAGTGAGACAATTTTAATTGCCAGTAGTTCAAGAAGTCTTTATTAAAACTAATTTCTTTTGAGTTACATCAGATTCAAAATCTCTAATAATCTTGAGGATAAAATTTTGTTATTAAAGAGGAAAATAACATTAATTTCAATTTGATGAGATCCACGTTTAGACATTATATTGTTATAGTTAATAAAAACAATCCAAAAAACAATATATTTGCACGATTTATTTTATTAAATGTTTATATATTAAATATTAAATGTTTATAATTTTAAAGTTCTTGAATTTTATACTACATAAATTTTGTTCTTTAAAATGCAAAAGAGTCTGTTTTTATTAATTTGATGAGTTTTCATGTCATAACTTCGTATTCCAAAAACAAATTTTTAAACAAGTGCTGTGTTGTGCAATTTTCTTTGCACGTTTCTGGAAATATTTATTTTAGCGAAGGAAAATTTTGAAATTCATTAATGATTTATTGTACTGTAAATATTTTCTTTTTTATTGGTTTTTAGATATAATTTAGACTACGCAACATTACACCTTCCTGATTGCTCATACACTTTATTTTTAAATAACAATTAATTTCTATTGTTAAAGGATACTAATTTTTTTTAAAAAATTAGGATAAATCTAATTACTTCATAAAACTTCGTTTTTGAATCTATAATTTCTGTACTTTTTTATTTAATTTTTTTAGGAAGTATAAGTTTATTAGCTTAGAATTACTTAGGGTACTTATTATAGCCTAAAACACTTTTAAAAGGTTAAAAAAAACATTTAAGCAGTTTGTTATGTAAAAATTTATTTAAATAAATGTCCGACTACCAAAATCACAATTTCCGTGAAAAACTATTTATATAGGCAAAACTTTTTATAAATATTAAAATGTTAAATTGCATTGATATATAATTTTTAGCATTGTTTCATTATAATATTAGCGTTGCTTACAATCCCTTGTTATCTTCAGCTATTAGCGTAAATAAATTACCCTCAAATGTATTGTTAATCGTCAACATTGCTTTAAAATATGTCCATTGAAAATTAATCATTTTTAAACATTGTAACATTAAATTACATAACATTTATTTGATATTCTATCATTTGAATTCTTAGATGAATGAAATTGATTAACTCCATAAAACTATAAATTGAGAAAACAACTAAGAAAAGTGTGTAGTGTTTATTAAAACTAACGTTATTCATCTTATTCAAATATGATTTTTGTGATGTTAATTTGTATTTTAAGAGAAATTTCTTTGAGTATCTATAGTTATTTATTATATATATGTTTTGAGGTATTAAAATTTATTAAAATTTAGAAGATGGAGTAAATCAATTTGGTCAGTGAAACATACGTTTAATAGTCTAATCGTAAAGACAAATTATTATAATCACGTCAATTAATTTCATCCCGTGGTTTAAAAATGATTATGGAATAAAAGAAAAAGTAAAGATACTAACAGAAATAATATTGAGCAAAATAAATAACGTGAAATTCAAGGAAATGCAGTAAGATACATTTCTAAGCGACATTTTATAAAAATCTGGTTACAATATTTGCAAGCAAAAACATTTAACTTTGAAAGATAAACATTTATTTAATCATGGAGCATTTGTTAAATTTTCACATCAATATAACTTATTTGAGATAAGCAGAAATTCATGGGGACAACTTAATTTCAGTAATTCGTTAGAAACTGCTGAATTATATTGTTGGAATTTCAACAGAACTTTATGTAAGCAACATGTATTTTTCGAAGGTTTATGACTACGATAATAATACACATTTAACGCTCTCTATATGATTTTTTAAAATTTCTTTAAAGAAACTTTAATTTGAATCTTCAGAATCTATACTTCTGGAAAATGGTGATTTAGTTTTCTAATCTGAAGAAATTCCTCATTAGTAAAGATTTTTCAATTTAGAAATCCATTTTCTCTAAGAGCTTTCTTTTTAAGATATAAGCAAAAAGTTATTTGGATATATATTTAATGCATCTCTTTTCTATAATAGATACATATTTTCGTTCATTATACTTTTTAAAATATATTTATATGTATCAAAATATATAATTTGAAATATAATTGGATTAAATAAGATAATATGGTATATCCTTAAGCTTATTTATCCTAATTTGTTGTAAATAGTTCTACAAAGGAACTTCAGTTATATATTATTATATTATTACAAATTTACATACATACATACATACATACATACATACATACATATATATATA
>JAPDSC010085261.1:0-37715 GCA_026290005.1 Latrodectus geometricus | reverse complement strand
CATGTATAAATAATTAAAAATTTTTCATATTTCATAAATTTTCTCATTTTAAAGCAATGTTTAATTCAAAATGATTAAGTAAAGCAAGTCGTGGTAGAGAGTTAAAATAAAAAAAGATCGATATTTTTTAATTTGTTCGTATTTTAAGTAAAACCCTAAATAATTGCTTAAACTATTTCTACTTTTATACTAAATTATTGTGATGTTCTTGAAATTAATTTTTTTCATTTAAGAATGAAAAGTGTAATCTTAATTTAAGCATAGCTGTTTTTTATATATATAAAAAAGCAGTAAAGCAGTTTTAAATTTAAGTTAATACAAATTCATTTTAAAAATATTTTATGACAATTCATGGTAACAATTTTACGTAATCAAAAATAAACATTATTACTAACAATCTCGAAAACTATTTTTTCTATAATTCATAAATGAAATAAAATGTAAATACTCACAGCTGTAAAGCTGTCGAACAACTTTTATGATGACTTCGTCTTGTTTCGCTTTTCCTGTTTACGTTTTCTTGTCAATATAACTGCAATCAATTTAGTTTAGTTCTAAAATTAGAAATATCTAATTTTGCAGACATTTTGTGTCTTAAATTCATAAACAGTTATTTTCT
The DNA here is from genome assembly GCA_026290005.1 of Latrodectus geometricus. Taxonomy (NCBI): domain Eukaryota; kingdom Metazoa; phylum Arthropoda; class Arachnida; order Araneae; family Theridiidae; genus Latrodectus; species Latrodectus geometricus. The sequence goes on along the minus strand of JAPDSC010085261.1, from coordinate 37,096 downwards.
ATTGCGGAAAAATAGTGAAAATTCAATGTATTTAAAAATATCTGGTCTTAAATAATAAATGTTATGTATTTTATAAATTATGAAATTAACTACATTAAACGTTTTAAATAATTTACTTTGTCTAATAAGGTTAATATTTGAATAGAATAAAATGACTCAGCAATATTGGGAATACTTTGACTTCCTTGAAAAAATGGTGAAAATTCGACAAAAGAAAATAAATTGGCATTCACATCAGAATAAAGGTGAAAATGTGTAACATCCCCGATATTACAAAATGGATGTTTGAAACTACTTCATCGTAACTACTTGTGTGTATATTATAAATGAAAACACTGTTTTTATCAGTATAAACTATGAGCCTGTAAACATATTTCTAAAATTTATTCCAAATATTAGTTTTTATTAAAATTATGAATTACAAAAATTTATGGCAATGTAAAAAAAATTTTAATTTTTATTTTTCTCCATTTATGTTGTATAAATTGATAATTTTTGAAATTCGCGAGTTTTTTTAAGAACAATTTAAAAAAGTTGAGGAGTTTTTTGCTGCAATTTACAATGCTGCATTAATATTTAAAATGTCTTACAAAATTTCATTAAGTAAAATATTTAAAGTAATTTTATTAACATCAACTATTTTTATTAGAGATTTATAAACTTTTTTAATAGTGTTTACATTTGAAGAAGAGATTTTTACATTTGAAGAAGAGAAGACAAAATTAAATCATACATTTTATTTTTGCATTACTCATTTTTTTAATTTATGCATTTTTTCAGATATATTAAATAGAAAATAATAACAGAATTGGAGTATATATTTTTAACAATATTGAATTCTCAGAAGGGGTAACTTCTCAAAAACATTTTAATCATATCAAATAAATTCCATGAAAAGAAATACATATTAATGTATAAGTTTTAAAATTAATGCATATACCATGCGAGACCTTATAAAATATATATTTAAGTTCTTTTTCTCTAAAAATGTTTCTAATGAATATTAAAACTTTTAAACAAAATCCTTTGATGTTTAGTCCGTCTGACTTATAAGTAATGTGAAAGATAATTGTAATTACATATTTTCGACAAATTAAGCCCTGAATACTAGGTGAGAAATTTCCTCTATCTTCATTATATACTCTTGTTCTGTTATTATATCTGTAAGCAATTGAATTAGTTGAAATTAACAAACATTCGTCAATTTATAAATTTTACTAGACATGTTCAAATTATGTCTAGGAAAGCTATTTTCATATAAATACTTTGCAATTTATGATTACTGCCAAATTTTAAATTTTAATTGTTTTTTTTAACAGTTTATTGAAATTTTTGAATACTTTATTAGAAACTAAATTTGCTTTCAAGCTTTTCAAAAATTCTTTTGTTGGTATATTTAAAATGTAAAATATAAATTTTATGAATATCTAAGTATATAATCGGAAGAGGGTCATATTTAGAGCATATATAGTCTTAGTTTTCTATAGATCCAGAGGATTATCTTTCTAGATAGATTCTTGAATAATTCAAGAAATGCCGAAAACTCACTATAGCCTAAGGATAAGATCACTCTTGAGAGTGTTATTTCTGTGTTCAACATGGAGATCATTCTCAATCGGATGTTTAGATATTTACTTTAAATAACGGTTTTATTCATAATATAGCATGGCTGTTATTTAAGAAATATCCAAATATCATAAACAATTTCTAGGATCATGAGGGATTAGGGATTCATGAGTACTTTGAATATAAAATTTTTTTTAAAATATTTAATTATAATTAGTTTATAATTAGTTTATAATAATTTAGAAATAGGTAAAATTTTTTAATTGTTAAAAAATGTTTTTTAAAATTTGACCTGAGTTTTTTTTACAGCACATCTTTCTAAAACTAAAAAATGCCATAATCAAAGATATATTATCTGAATCAACCTACTAGTAAATATTCAATCTTACATTATTCTGAACATTAAGTTACTGGAATAAATATAAAAATGTTTCCATGCATACGTGTTATCTTCTAAATATTCTTTAAATTTAAAATACATTTTACATGTACATTTTGAATAATATAATTCCTTACTTTGAGAAATTATGAATATATAAGTCATTGAATATTTACTTTCAACAGGAAGAGTAAAATAATTGTGTTTTGTTATTATAATAAAATATAATTGCAAATATAAATAATATAGTGAAAATAATTGTGTTTTACGGTACTACCAGGAAAATAAAACAATTGCGTGCTTTCATTTTGAAAGATACATTTTTAAACATTTTACTCTGATGATAGCATGGAAAAGGTACGCTGTAATTGTTAAGGAAATATAAGTTTAGGCATCAAGATATTGTCAAACTTTCTATTAGAAAAGCTCTATATTTTTAAATTTGCAGTTATCATTTGGGCATCCTATTTATACTTAATCTTTGGTTAAAATACGCGTTTTGTAATTAAAATCATTTTAAATACCATCTATTATATGGTTTTAAATAACAAAATATTTCTGCAATAATTTATAAAATGCTTTCATTTTGTAGAGCCTCAAAAAATTAGAGTAATTTGAAGTTTGAGCATCAAATAATGTTAACAACGTAAGTAAAAAGTTAAATTTCTAAAGTTTACTATGCAAGTAGCCACTGTATTATCAATTAACGGGTATATTATGCAAACCTTTTAATGTTATTTTTAACTAATAGTTGCGGCTAGTGATAAATAGAAATTGAATTATGTTAGCATTTTTTGGATATTTTAATTTAAGAAATAATGATTAAATTTACTGAGTTTTCAAAACTAAGCATGTTTAATTTTTTCTGTTGGAAATGTTTAATTTAAAAGCATATTTTTATATAAGTCAGTTAATTTAATTTGACAAAATTTGAATTGTTATCTAAAGAGAAAATATGATTCATTATTATAACAATGTTATTGATAAGATGTAATAATTTAAAACCAACCTCACATATCATTGATATTTTTTACTTGGTAGTATACTAAATCAGGTGTTAATAACTAAATATTTACATTTAACTTACTACAAATTCATATATGAATAAAATATTTATCTCGAGTATCAAGATAAAAGAGAAGCAATAAACAGTTTCAACTAAAAGTCTTTTAATTGTAAAAAAGAAAATCCTTGATTACTTGTATTTAAAAGATACACTGTCTTAAAATGCATTATATTTTTCATTGTTTATTCACAAAGTAATTAGAATGCTAAGACTGAGATTAAATGTTTTTAAAACTGACAAAAAAACCTATTCTACATGTGCTCCTTGAAAATGTGTATCTTCCTGTAAATGCTTATGTTACAGATTAAATTTAATAATAAGTTAATAAAGAAAATCATATAAAAAGGCTCAAAATTTATTTTTATGTCATTGTAAGACAAAATTAAATTGTATTGTAAAATTATTATCCCTTTATATTAAGAATTTAAATAAAATGATATCAACTATAAAATCATTGAAATATTGCTGACTCTTTTTCATTGCTACTTGTTAAGCATTAGTTATGAACAATGTTTGAGTGCTATAATATTTTTCTGAATATTTAAATATTATATTTAAATTACATTAAATATAATCACAAGAATGTATTTAATCACAAGCTTATATTTAAATCACAAGAATGTGAAATTCGTTAGTAATCATTTGCTTACTTAGTCAGAGTATTAGATATAAGAATATGTTGAAAGGATTAGATATAAAAATATGTATAATATTCAGACTTCAATTTCCATTAAGCATTTATAAGAGAATTTAATTAATGTGTCAAAAGTATTGCTAATTTTTAAGAATAGGAGCAAAGTTGAAAACTAATGAAATAATACCTTTTGTAATTTAATCTTTTTTTCATAATCTATTAAGCAAATTTTTTAATTTAAGTTACTTTTCATTCTTGAAAACATATTTAGAGATGTAACTAAGCATTGATTAAATTTTTGATATAAAAAAGAATTAAATAATAAAAAACAAGACAAAAATCCTTTTTACAAAAAGGAGGAAATATCCAAATTTAAGTTAATTTTCTACATGTTTTAAAATATTACTTAAAAATTTATTACTATATTATTTATTTTTCAGATGCTTTTCAATGCAGATAATATTTTTTGAATAAAATTTTTATGTAAGTCAGCATATATGGCAACTATATACATACTTTGGAAATTATAATACCGGATTTGGTTTACACAAATTAAATATCATGTAATATACTAACTTACTACACATAATTCAAAATACTGCTAATTATGAGGAAATACCCACACTTTTTTTTGATTATTGTACATTATTTGGATGTTATTTGATTCTGAAAATTAATAAGAAAAAAGTAATATGTAAATTAATATTCTTATTAAATTATAATTATCATATTTACTTAAATATAGTTAATAATTTTGGTGCAAAGAACTTACGTAAATTTTGCCTGTTTTGATTAGGACTGAAATTATTGTTTTAACTATTTTGCAATTTTTAAATTTATAGTATATGAAAAATAAAGGTGTACATTTTTATAATCGAAAAATAAAAAAATGTATCAAAACAAGTTAACAAAAATTTTTATAAAAGACATTTGCATTAATTTACAGTGAACATTTTAGTATAAAACGTACCATTTTTCAAAATAAAATTTAAAATGAATTTCAAAATAAAATATTCATTAATTCATAAAAAGTAGAACAACATTGTTTACTAAAGGAAAGTTACACAGTTCCAAAATATGATTAATATTTTGACTAAAATAAGTAAGACATAGATTTCTGATAAATCGTCCTTTTTATCATAAATGGAACTCTATGATAGATGGTTTCTTTTGGCTTCCTGAGTGTTCCGCAAGAAGAATATATTTATATATTGTGGTTTGAAAACGTTACATTTAGTAAAACAATTTGACTAAAAATAGGTTGCGAAATTATTTTTAAGTAATGTACCAATTTAAAATTATAAAATATGAAAAATACGTGTAGAATTGATTGCATAATTTTTGTTTTCAAAAAGAAATATTTTTTAATTGTTATTTTTAATACGTAAATGTTATGCTTGAGTTTTAAGAACTGATAAAAGAATCATTTCTTTTGAGATTATGAAATCAACTAAAATAAAAATGTTTAGCTGCAAATTCTAGCTCATGTTATGTGCAATTAAAAATATAATCAATTATGTTATAAAACTATAAACTTGTTAAGGAATAGCTGTCTCAATCTTAACTATTACATATTTGAAATACCAAATACATTTCAGTTTCAAAGCCTTATAGTAAATGATTTAATGTCTACACACATTAAGCTTTGTAAGCTATAAATACTGTATATTAAACACAATGCTATATAATCCCTTAAACGAGAAACGATATTAATACTCCCTGCTTATCCTTAATATTGGCACCAGGAAGGGATCATATTATTTGCCAGGTGATGTAGAGTTTATTAATGTGAATTCCATTAACACTTACGAACTTGTGCCGTATCTAGATAAGGAAACATTATGTGGAAAACTCCGTTATGATGTATTTCCGTTATGATGTCATCTATATAAGGAAAATATACTTATAGGCTTACAAATCTTATTGCAAAAGGATCATGAACAATACAAAATGCTGTGCTTATATCGTTTCAAATAATTTTTAATTTTAAATTTCTTTTAAGAGAACAGCTTAAAACTTTCTTGCATACGTCACTCTTATCAAAATATCGTGCTTAAAATTCTATTAATTTTGAAAATTATTAATAATATTTTCAAAAATATTTATCTTTATAATAATTTATGAAAGTAAATATTATAGGTGGAATAAAGCATAGGAATATCATTTTAGACGTATATTTTGTTTCTATTGAAATATTAATATAGTTTGGGTTTTTGTAATGATGTACATACTGTTGGTAAATCACATGGGTAAAGTGTATGACTTGTATAAGTGTTCCCATATATATATATATATATATATATATATATATAATATACACCTATATAATATACACCCACACCATATACCATAAATCAGTGTTTAAATTGTTTACTATTCTAACATAATGCTTAGTCAGTTTTCTCAATAACACTACAATGTTCTTGGTTTTCCTTCTTATATTCCATATTTTAAACAATTTAATTTCATTATTATTTACTAAAAGAATATTTTTTAACGTAGAACTGAGAGCTTAGATCCTTTATAATTTGGTAAATGTATGACAGAATATTTTTCAATCAAGCATTGAAAATTCAATAAAAAATATCTAGAGTCTACAGAAATGCACTTTTGACAGTGAAAATATAATTCTGATTTTTATTAGCTTAACTACGAACACTAACTAAGTTATGAATGATTATAGTTTCAATATTAAATGAACTTTTTAGTTTTTAATAACCATTAGAAAATAAAGTGTAAATTTTCTAATTAATCATATTTTCTTTATATTTAGTATAATTTCTTATCAAATGTGATATGATATCAAATAAGTTTGACGCAGAAAAAATATTGGCGAAGAAAAGATTAATATTTAAAAGATATTAAATCACAAACTTATGAATGTTTTCTTCGTTCTTAAAAATATACATAAAAAAGTTGGAATTGCAACTGAAGAAAATATTGTAATATTCACACATAAAATAAAAATCCAACATACTTTCACAACAGAAGTGATCCGATTTATTTAAAAACTATCAAATTTCAATACGTTTTTATATTTGTAGCTATTTAATATTTCTTTGGTCTTGGCATAAAAATGCTTTTAATTCGTGGCTGTATATTCATTATATGTTTTGTTAGAAAAATAATGTAAATTTTTTTGTATGGAAGTAAAATTGTGAAATTTGTACTTGCATAAAAAATAAAAAAAAGAAATACATATCTCAAATTAAAAAAAACTGATATTGTGGGGAAAGAAATTCATAACCAAAATTCCAAAATTCTTAAATTCATGAGCATTATAAAAGTCTTTAAAATAAAAATAAGTTTCAAATTATAAAATATTCCACATAATTTATTTCTTAAATTTTGTAAAATCTAGATTTATATACAATATTGTAAGAATTTTGAACAGCAAATACTAAAACAAGAGGATAGTTTTGTTTTTGTCCAAAAGTACAGGGAAGTTGTAATCTTGAATAAAATACAAAAGTTTGCTTAAAATGAATTATCTGGGTTATGCTATATCAAAATTAAGTTCATAATTTAGCCAGTATTAAATGAAGGATTCATGCTTATAAGCATAGAAAAAAATGCTTCTTTCATAAATAAAATGATAATAGAACTGATAAGTTGAAAAGAAGTAATTTAAAATATTTCAATAAAATTTCATTTGAAAAATATAAACTGAATGTAAATATTATTCCATGTGAAATGAATGTCACGATTTCTTTATATTTAATCTTCCAAGTTTAAAATGACAGTTAATTAATTCCAAACAACTTATTAATTCTAACAAAGTAATTTGATTCAGTAAAAATTGCATCACATATTCACACAAATAATATTTGATGTCATAATAAATTTATCTTAGTTTCACATTTTCTTTGTTTTGCCTTTATTATGCCTTTTTTAGTTCACCGCACGATATTCTTTTATAATTTTTGATGTTTTTATGTGAATTACATGAATGCAAATTAAAATCTTTCAAAGCCGAATTTAGACATTAAAGAAAATTGAAAGGTTGAATTCATTGAGAATGTTACAGATGTTGAATTTAAATAACGATTATTAAATATTTTGATTCCTGGGAAAAAAAAACATTTCTAGCAACATGAAATATTTTTTTTCTTTAAAAACTTTATCCATATTGCTAAATATTTGTTCACCTTGGGTGAAACTTTAATAAATAACTAACTCGTGTAATATTAATTGATGGGAGCAAAATATTCCTGCATATTATTTAGACAGAATAAAAATAGACTGTGAAAATACTGTTTTTTTTAGTTAAGTTATATATTAATTTATTTATCATCATCAGATCATGAAAAAGTTATATTTTGAACATTTTGTTATCGAAATCTACTTGTATACCTGCAAATCCTGCATTGAATAAAATTAATACTTTAAAAATGCAATTCATTATGAAATGTTAATGGTAATAATTTTGATTTTACATTTTATTGCATGTTACATGTAGTTTTTAAGTGAATGAAATACTGAATCTTGCATTTAAGTGAGTATTTCATTATTTAGTAATTATAGTTTTGAACATCTACTACACACTTCACTTTTAAATCTATATAATAAACTCTGTAACATATACTAAAGAATTCCAAGCAATAACAATGAAGTACAATATTTATGCATAATGCGAGTTACGATATCGAAATTTCATTTGAATTAGTAATGCAAGTTGATTTTAGTGAACTCAATTATACCTAACTCCGAGGAATTTTAACAGTTTAATATAAAAGCCTGTTATTTTTGTTTAAAAATATTTCATCATATTATTAGTTATAGCAGTTAAATATTCACATCATATCTGATAAATGTGCTTATATAAGTATTTATGTCAGCTTAAAAATATCATATAATTAATGATTCTTTGAGAAAATTTTCTATTACAGTTTATATTGTTTCGTTATACATATGTACTCAACCAGTAACATAAATTAATATAATTTTCACAAAAATATTATAATTTGAAACTTAAAACTCTTCATAATTTCAGTCATTAACCAAATGTATTGATAGATAAGTTATTAGCTGCCTTCTGGATTAAGGATTCATCCAAGTATCCAAAAACCAAAATGTTACCCCCACCACAAAACCAACTATATCATAAATACCATACAATAATCAAACCTACTATATTATACAATAGTGTAGATAGGGTAGTAAAATTAGTGTAGATAAGGTCGTAGTGATTTTCGAAGCAATTGAACTCCATGTAATTATATAAAAAGCTATGAATAAGATTACTTATAAATCAAAGAAACTAATTTTAGTTTCTCGGATTTCATTGCTATTAAAAATATTTTTAATTACTCTTAAAGAGTAAAAATTAATATAATAGAAAGAGAAAAATATTAAAAAGTAGACACAAAAGATTTTGCAGTTAATATATGAGTTTTAAAGAATGTATTCTTAAGAAAACAATAATAAATAACGAAAAGTAACACATTAAGAAATACTTAAATTTTTAAACAAAATTTTAATAAATTAAAACCAAATATAACAACTATTTTATTTAATTTCTTTTAGTAAATTTATTCAAATTTTTCATTTACTTGTTTTTAAATTACTTGAATTAATTATATTATTTCATATTTCTTTTAATTACTTATGAACATATATGTATATATATGAAAACTTTTCTTATGTTTGAAGTCATTTCGGGTTGCTGTAAGCTTGGCAATTTTGTTTCTTTAACTTTAAATATCATTTTAAAATGTTAAATTTACAAATTTATAAACATAAATTTCTTTATTTAGATTACATTTTTCTTTTTTACATTATATAGGATTATTTTTCATAAAACCTTTATTTATGTATATGCTTCTTTCAAAAATTTAGACGTACAAGAATAGACGAAATCCTTGTTATATATTTTAATTACATAAACAAAACATTGTATTAAAACAATATTTTTATAATAAAAGATGATTTTTGACTTTTTAAATGTTACTTTTTGCTTTTTTCCCCAGTTTATCTAAGATGTTTTGTTTTCTGTAGGAATATAACTAATTCAATTTCTAAAGAATGTCTTCAAAGATTGCTCCCAATTTCATGAAAACTACTGAAAAAAATTAATACATTTCTATATGTAAAATAGACAGGATTTTTATACTATTTTTAGCAGTAATAAATTAAGTATTTTCTTCAATAACTTTCTTTTTATATCACATGGAGAGTGTACATTATTATAAAATGAAAATACTTGTTTTTTATTAAAATCTTTCTTTTAAGAACTTTACAAAATATGGCTAGAATGTGTAAGTAAACAAGATTTTAATGACATATTTTTCATTAAATAATTATCCTAGTTTTGACAAGTGCTAAATTTATATGAAACTGCAATAAAAATTATATTTGAGTAAAAATTCTCATTTAAATTGTACAATTTTATACAATTTGAAAAACTACATAAATTTTCCACGCGAAATAAGCAAGTTAGATAAAAATAAAAACTAATTGAAATTCCATAACTATTTGTTTGTAGTTTTAACCGACAGAGTATAGATGATGTTTAGATGCTCTTTTAAAACTAGCAATTTACAATTAAATATAAATAAAAAGATTTAAATAATAAACTTGTATTGAATTTTTGTGCTTCTTACTTTAATTTTTCATTTTATTGTATTTTCTAAAAACCAAAACTAATAATAATTTAATGATGATTTCCTTCATTTATTATAACTTTGAGAGGAATTGAACCGAATGTCTTACAATATTTAATATTAGAAGTAATTTGTTTAGATAATTCTTATAATTCAAGTTGTTAATAATTATATTTAGTTAAAAGTGTGTGTTAAAATTAATACAGTACAGGTTTTCAAGTATTTTAGGTATTAAATAGCTTCATATAATAAAGATATTAATCTATTCAGCATTTATAGCTTCTATTAGCAAAATTATTATTCCCCAGAATGATGACATTATTTCTTCAAATAAATTGGTAAATAATTGTTAAATTGTTAACATTTAAATTCATTGATGAAAATTTGTTATGATGAAAATAAAGGTTATTTTACTGAAAAAATAAGATGCAAACATTTATGCTAAATTTTGAAGTCTTTCAAAAAATCTTTTGATGCAAATAAAAACAAAAAATGTAATAGAGGAACACAATAAAAATAAATTTGAAAGATAAAATACAACCACTATTTGACTAGATGAGTTATTTATACAAGATTATAATTTAGGTAATGATTAGAAATTCAATCATTCAAAAAGTCACAATAAAATACTTCCTTACTACTTTTTATTTAATTCATATTTTTAATAGGTGAATAAAATCCTGAGGTGAATCTTTTTTTTTATCTAAATTCCTTTTATCTTTATTAATTTATTAATCCTTGTTGGAAAATTAAAACAATATTTAGTTAAGATAATTTCATTTATAGAACTTCGCAAATCTAATAATGTCAGAAAACTTCTAGAAAAATGCTTAGAGTTTGTATCTTAAGTATAGATTAAGATCATTTTGAAAGCTTGGAAATTTTTAGTACAAACAAGCATTTCTTATTGAGTTTTGGTGCAGTTTTCCCTAGTGTAATAGTTTCTTTTTATGAAAATTTTTAGCCTTTTAAATATTATAGATATTTAAAATGTCTTATTGGTATGCAACACATCAAAATACCCTTCATTAATTTGTGATAGTGAATATTGATGATTTACTTCAGAAATACTAATGCTTAAATCATTTGTATAAGAGTGCTTACTTAAAAGTAATACTGAATTATTTCAGAACAAAACAAAAAATTAATTATTTTAGTTTCCATTTCTTGAGGTAATAAAATGCTATGTTGTTGAGAAATTATTTGCAATTTTAAAATCATAATTTTTTTTTAAGGAATATTGAATAAGTAACAATAAAGTGAATCTATTAATAAATTAACAGGCAAAAGGAATACTATGCTAATATAAGTTAGTGAGGTAAAATCTACTTTTGAATACAATTTTTCATAAAGTAAGAAAACAAATTTTTTTTTGTTGAATATTAAAGTTATTTTACTAACCTCATAAATTTTAATAATATTTAAAGCTAACTTATGGCTAAGATTTTTCATTGCAACCATTTCACGAAAGTGATTACTTAAAGCTAGTGTCTAATTTGTTAAATCTGTAATATTGAAATATAAATTAATATTTTCAAATGTTATAAAAGTATCTCTTGAATATTTCTTTAGAATTGTTACAATTTATCTTGGTATAAAATATCTAAGATATTTAAAAACTATTTTATCTGGTCTCTGAATCCACATTCAGAGGTGTAACATTATAAGCAGGAAAATGAAGTAGATTTAGATTTCTTGATACTAAAGTGAGATATCTAGAAATTTATATCATTAAAATCAAAGGATTAGATCGGAATACAATCTTGATATCAGCACAATTAGATTTAAGTAAAATTACTGGGAAAGAATGAAATGGACAAAATAATTTTCATGTTTTGAAAAATGTCAGAAATATAGTTAGTTGGAAATAGTTATCTGAAGCAGAATAATTAGGCTATATATTATAATAAAGTATGTCTGCTTTAAAAATTTGATACATTTTTATTCAAATGCTATTTATAAGAGAAATCAAACTAGGCAAGGTAAATTATGCCCAAATTTAACACTTTGTTCCATATCTTATAGGTTGATATTCATAAAATTTGAGGTGATGATAGTCATATGACTAATTAGTAAATTATGACTAATATTATAATCATATTATGACTAATTAGAAAATTAAAAATAAGGTTTAAAAAATTTGAATAAAATGTGAAATTGGATTGAATCAATATTTTCTTAAAAATCGCAGATTCAATTAATGGATTTTCATTGTTTTTGTATTTTAACAAATATTTTTTTAAGAATTTGAATTTCGATACTTATTTCGGCTAAGTATATACACAATTAAGGAATATGTCTCATATCCTGTATTATGCTAAATATTCCTCAGTATAATGTGAGAAATTGTTTTACATGATAAATTATGTAAATTTTTTAATGTGATAAAAAGCATTTGACACTTTCAATAACTTATTTTGCAAAATTTATTAAATTTTATTATAATTTATTACTTTTTAATATAATTGTTTGTTCATAACACAAACAAAGATTTATATATTATGCAATTGCTATGCTGTTTGTAAAACTATTCCCAAAACATTTTAAATAGCTTAGTGTGTTTTCTTTTTTAAGTGTAAAGAGTGATTTTTTGTATCGATTGAAGAATTCTTTCTCAATTTAATCCTCTTAGTTTCCAAAGAATAACTAAGTAATCTCTGTGTCGTTGTTAAAAGCATTGGATCGAGCATGCTTTTAGCAAAATGTTAAAGCATAGGAAGGCTGATTATTTTTGAGAAGTATTTTGTTAAAGTTCTTTTAAGCATTTTGAAGTAAACTGAATAAACGATTCTAATATTCTATAATTATTTTATTTATTGATGTATTTTTGGTAATTTATTAAACATTATTATGATCTACTCCATTATCAGTTGTATTTGAATGGAATTTTTATTTGATATGTTTTTAATGATTTATACACTACTATTTGAATTGAATAAAAATTATTTAAAAGCTTATGTAAGTAATTATAACTTACATTTTATGTATTATGAAAATATTTCATTAGTGTGTATATATAGAAGATTTGCAATGAATAAAATATTTACTTGTAAAATAAAGTTATTTTAAGGTATATCTATTATGATAATGATTATTAAAATTACATCTCTTTGCTGAAAAAATGTTTTAATTTGAAATGATATTTTTTGTCAAGATAAAAAATTGTTATATCACCCATTTGTAAGCATATTCTTAAAATAAAATTTTTAAACATATTATTTAAATAAAATTTTTCTAATATAATTAGAAATAAAATAACATGATTTGAGATGCACATTACACACTCGTAAGAAGTAATCATAGTTCAATAGTTCAGATTGTTAATAATATATTTATATCAACACATTTCTTCCAATAATTATATTTAATATGAAAGACTTGGTACATATCTGGTAAATTTAAGTTGTTTGTAGTGTTAGATTGGAGATCGTTAGTTATAATCTACAAATGATTTAATTTTTCCTGATGTTATAATTATTTTGTTGTCGATTCAAATTATTAACATCTATCTTGATAGATGTTTATTATTGGCATCGACAACGAATTAAATAGTAAAATTGCAGCAAATTTTATACGAATTGCTTCCTAATAATTTCAAAATATTGTTCAGTAAGTTCAAATATTGCAGTTCCAATTAGCATTTTTTTGTAACATACAATTTTTATCGGATAAATTATTTTGTATTTTTGATTGTTTAAGAAGAACTTCATAATTCTAAGAATATCTGGACGTTATATTTTCATTTGCATTTAAACATGAAACATCTATATTTGTGAAGCGGGGAATTCTATAAAGGATTGAAAAGTGGAACATTATTTTTAAAACTGACGTGTACTATTATAGAGTAAGCGCTAGTTTTCTAAAATAACAGTGGTTTCCAAAAGTATGGCCAGGATTTATTTGATTACTATTTGGCTCTCATGTAATCATAAACTATTCATTTTTTATATTAGAAACGTTATATTAAATTTCAAATAACATTCTTTATAAGAGCTTGGTGCTTATTACAAAAGTTTTTACTAAACAATTAGAAATTTAAAAATTTATAATATTATATTTATTCAATAAAAACTTCTTAAATCTCATGCCTTAACAAAGATCCTTATTTTAGAAATTCATAAGGCTTTTAAAACAAGAAATATTCCACTTAACATTTAATTGATTTATGAAAATAATATTATTTTGATAATAAAATTATTCTGTGAGTAAATAATGTGCAAATGTTCATGAAAAAAAATTTCCAAATGCTTTCTAATAATCAAATTATCTTTTTTAAAAATTAGAATGGTGCTTATATGACAAATTATTAGAAAAATACACCTACATAGATTCTTTAATACAATTATTAGGCAATTATAGAAAATATAATTTTTTCTGTATATTAAGTAGTCGATAAACGAATTAAAGTTTTATTACTTCACGATAGTTTTTTTTTCAGTCTATTAACATTATATTTCAATACTCCCTTCATCACATTTAACGAAAGGAAAATAAGTAAATGTTTTTACTTTTTTCCCAATTAAAATATCTAGCAGCCTGTAGACACAGATATCCAAAATATATAACTTTTTTTTCAATGTACAGCTTAAATTACAAAAAATTTGTTTACATTTTTCAGAAAAAAACCCCCATACCTAGGAATACGTGGTTAATCCTCAAGTATAACATCAAGTAAATATGTTTACAGCTGCATGTTAAAATTTTCTCTTTTACATTAATATTTAATAATTCCCAGTAAATCACAATTCCTATCATAAGTTATGATTTCAACTTTATATATTTGCTAAATGCCAATGAAAATTAATACCGTTATCAGACACTAAAATTTACCAATTTTTATCAAATCTCACAATATGTTTTAGGAAAAGTTTATAAAATAAGCAACATCATTCTTATAGTAATATAAAGATTTTCCATAGAAATGAAAAGTATATTTAATGAGCCTTCAATAACGAACGCTTCTATTGAATGTAATTCATATTGCAAGGAACGCCACTGTGCAGTGTTAGTTCTCATGTAGTTGTGTTGGCAAGGGCCATACGCAACTGATTTAAAGTAAAAATATTGTTAATTATTTCTACGATTTTTCAATGGACAATCTAATTTTCTCAGGAAGCAAGTATGAGCTCATTTAAAAACTTAAATATTTAAACAGTAATTTTTATTGTGTAAAGTTTCAATACCTTTAGTGATCGAACACTATCGTTTTGATCATAAAATATTTTTCTTTTTCTTTTGGAGTCACTTACAAAAATATTAAGGTTGATAAGGGTATTAAATTACAATTAAATGAAAGACAAATTGCTTTTATATGTTTTTTTAAGTCATTTTTAATATTAGTTTTGGGAAAAAGAAATCCATTATTTTTACGTGAACTTATGTAACTTCTTTTGGATTCGCCAAAAATCCGCAAGAGGATATTTTAGTGTCAAATGTCACCTTTCCAACGAGCATAAATCTGAAATTGTTTGATAGATACCTGACGAGATATCGATCACTACAGACGAAAAAATAATGGATTGCTTTTTCCCCAAACTAATATTATAATGTATTCTTATCTGAGGTACTGACACAATAATGATTTTTCTGTGGATAAAATTACGCATATGTTTATCTTCTATTTTGCTGAATGTCTGTACCCTGAAATATTAACAGAAGTAATGACACAACAATGGTGATCTTGTATAGGAGATGAACAATAAAAAATTGAACAAGTGAAAACAAAGGCCATGCCTCTACAATATGAATTTATCACGGAATAAATTTTTCTTGATCTAAATGGTTTTCATGGATCATACAATGTTTTTTCATACATGGGTTTGAAAATATGATTGGAAAATTTCTCATGAATAATTTTAATTTGAGTCATTGTTTCTATTACCCCCAATGTTGACCTATACTAATCTGAAAGCAATATACGAACATTCCTGAAATAACAATAGCTATGTTAAATAGAACTAAGCAACATGGTTAGTATTAAACAGTAGCAATTTAGAAGAATGGTGTTCATCACAAGAATGGCCAGAAAAATGGACGTGTTCTTGTTAAAGATTGCAGGAGTGAATTTGTTCTACAAGAAATCACATCTTACATAATTTACAATTGTATTTAAATGTATATTTTAATGTCATGCTGAAAAACCTGTAATTATATTATAGGGGTATTATTATACACGAGGAAGGATACAATCTGCTGAAAGATGCAGAAAATCTGAGCAGCAGTTGTTTCACCACTTGGATAGTTCACTTCAAGGTTTTGCCCCTCTGAAACGTATGACCTAATATTCCATCAAAACAACGTTTTTTGAAATTTACTTGGAATTTATCATACAATGCACATTATGTTTCCTACTGTCCATAGCCAACATGTCTATTGGATATGTTTCTCATAAATTATATTTCAAATACTCTATTATACGTTTAGAATTATTATTAGATATTTCATTTACACCACTTATCAGACAGATTGTAGAAATAAATTTTGGAAACATATAGAGAGTATCTCAAATAGCATTACTTTCATCTTAGTATTCGGAACCAACATGATTTAATTTTTAAATATTATAAAAACATACGATACTGAATGTATGATTATTATAAAGAATATCTGAATTATAATCATAAGCTGTGCAAAATACAGCATATTGATTTTCATTATATTATTCAAAAATCAATATCTTATTTTTTTAACATTTATTTAAATAATATATAAAACATAATATATTTGTGTTTCTCCAGTTTTTTATGATATGGGTTATTGTTTTTATTATTCAGTTGCTTTTCTTTTTCACATGAGGGTTAATCAGACTTATACAGTTTAAATTGTATAAGTATCCCTCTCCAGATGAGAGTCAAAGCCACTAGCTAATGAATCGAATGTCAAAATCGTGTTTTCATGGAGCTACATTTTAAAATACATAACTGCTTATGAAATTTATTTTTTGGCTACCAGTATAGTGTACAATCTCATACACCTTAGTGCATTAAAATATTATTGTTTTATAATCTTGAATGATTAACTAAGATGATAAAAAAATGTCTAAAACTTCTTAAACAGTGATGGAACCATGCTAAATATTTAAGAAAAGTGCCCCTTTCAAGGAAATTTAATGAAGTACAGCAACCATGCTTGTTGATATCTTGAAAAAATGATTACACTACAGATGAGTTATGTTGCTGAAAAGGAATTAAATAAAATAAATTGAAAACAAGTATTGTGTGTGTGTGTGTGTGGGTGTGTGTGTGTGTGTAATGAGTCATTCACGGTGTATTTGGAAAGATTTAGAACATATTAATTATATTGTTCAAGGATTTATAATGCTATTGAATATTGTTATCTCAGCGTAAATGATATTAGAATTTGAGTAGAGCAAAAGCAGTATGGCGTTATCCATATCTGAATAGCTTTGAATGAAATTCGGATGTTATGTTTCTCTCGTCATTTCAAAGGAGAAATTGTGATACTAAAAATATAAAAAATCTTAGGTTGTAAGAAAAAGAGGAACACTGCTTGCATGATGTAATGAAATCATTGAATTTGGTACACAACTTATTCGTAATCTTAAAAATTTAATTTTTTTTAACAATCTACCTGTCTGTCCAAGGAATGTGAAATGTAACTATAAAATTATTCACGCAATTAATTACCTTTTAACAAAATTAAATCTTTTATTGCAGCTGATGATGATTATTTCAAGTAGTTAGTTATGGTGGTTAAGAATACTTAGTTCTCAAAATAGTAAGAAATTTATTATATTACTCACACATATTTATATTGAATGAAATATAGCAAAAGAAATCATTATTTTTAAAATTTAGCAGCACGTTTGTATAATACTATTATCATGGGAAGTTATAAAAATTAGGTTGAAAAGCTTATTTTAATTCTTGAGTTACAAACTTAACCCTTCTTTGCATGAATTTTTCTTTATTGGTGAAATAAATCAAGTTGATATAATTCATGTTTAAAATTAAAGGAAAAATGGTTAAAAAAATCTTAGTATATATTTATAGTATAAATTTAGAAACAAACAATATGCTAAAAATTTCCATCATCATCCAATATTAGATCATTAGCTTAGTACTAAATAGAAATAAAAGAGGAAAATAACAGGAACACGTATTACAAACCTTTCTTCCACTCATTTTCAATTTTTTAGCAATAGAAACTCTAATATAATAAAACAAAATTATAAACGAAATCATACGTTTATTGCAACTACAACAAACAGCGGAATGAGACAACTTTAAGCTCGTTTCACTGATAATGACACTTGTTTATTTTTGACAGCTATGTTTCTTTTTATGCAATGGACATTAAAAAGGTATCCAAACACGATCAACTTAAAGTGAACTTGTTCTTTTATATAATTTTTGGGCATTATAGGCTATGATGGAAATTTCCACCATTATGCAGAGAAGGGTTAATAATTAAAATAACGTACTCTCAATAATAATTTGCTAGATTAACTTTAGATAGGTTACTAAGTTAATAAAGAGATGGAAAAAACAACTTGGAATTGAAAAAAAAATTACTCGAAAAACATTGAAAATCTTGGCATGTGACATACATTCATGTCAATGAAATGATAAATTAGTGATATTTTTAAACATTGTGAATAACATATCTGTAAGTAAAAAGCTTGATATGTGAGGTTGAACAATTCTGAAAGTGTTTAAATTTGAAATAATATATATAAATTTTAGTTTTAAAATTTTCTACTCTGACAAAATTTCATATATGATCAAAGATGGTTTAATAACCCAAGGAAATAATTGTGTTCCTTCGTAAACAATTTTGTTCAGACTCATCATATTTATATATTTCATTCACGAAAGTGAAAAAGTAAATAAGGTTTGTTTAGCAGTTTTAAAAGCAATTTCAACATCAAACGTGATACTAGGGAAGAAAATTATTCCTTCCAAGATATAGGAAAAAGGAATCTGAATTTCTGACATCATCATAGGGAATTGAAAGAACGTAACTTTAAGAATTGAAATAAAAAAATTCAGACTTTGAAATTAAAAGTTTAAAGTTTGAAAGATATGCTTTTTCGTGCAAGAGACAAACTGTACATAAAATTTAAAAGCTATTAATTTTATAAATAATATCTTTTGCTCTAAAGATGTAAAAATAATTATAGATACATCTGATAATAAAAAAGGAAAGGGAAGAAAAAATAAGAATCGGAACTTATTGCACTGGTTGAAGAAATTTTGTATATGTAAATTTAATACCTCTAAGTAAAAATTTATGTCCCTTCAATATGTAATATTCTGTAGTCTGTATAAATATCATATATTAATTTATTCTCGCTTACTCTCTCTAGTGGTCAGAGTGCCCGACTGTGGATAGGGAGATCTGGGTTCGAATCCCGGTTCGAGGATGGATGTACTCTCTCTCTCTCTCCTGTCTTTGTCCTTTCCTTGTATGAACAGAGTACGAATGCTTGCCTACCCTATAAACGGGTACCTATGGCATGTGTATCCTGATTAAGTCGGACTTCACACCCAATTGCGGTTCAGGTGAATAAGTGGAGCAGCACACCCATATTGCCAGTCTGGCTGGCACTCAACAACAACAATAATGTATTAATCGAAATTAAAAACTTATGAATAACGCTCTCGAGACAAAATGCTTTGTAATTAAAAATAATTTAAACATCCATATTTGGATATACAATGCATACATAATATTTCTCATTAGTAATATCATTTCTTTTTACACAGTGAAATAAATAATATCTTGTTTTAGTTTGGATTTATTAATTAACTAGACATTTGAATTATTTTACAGAAGATTTCGTAAAATTTTAAGACATTTCATTATGTTTTGAAAATTAATTGAATATTCTTATAGTTAGACTTCAGATTAGAATCTTTTATTATAATAAATATTTAAATTCGAATTACATTTATTTAAGAAAATAAAATTAAAAAAACATATTATATTAAAACTACGCATTACTATTTCACATTTGCTGCTTTTGAAACCACTATATTGATTAAAATGACATTTCAAAATTAATAAAATATAATCCCAAATAAAAAAAAATAAATATTCAATTAAAATTCTCAGCATTTTTATAAGGTGCTTGGAATCTAATTTTTGATTTATTTAAGAACACTGAAATTTGTAGGTCATATTTTTAATCAAAATATGAAATGAGTCTGTACTTAATTAATAGATTATAATTTGTGTTAAAATTTACTCCAGATTAATTTATGAAGGAATCAAATAAATTAATTTTTCTTTGAGATAAAATATTCCACAAAATTGTGATTAGGAAATAAGATTAACTAGAAAGAAAAAAAAATCTCAGATGGGCTTAGAATTTTGGAATAGAACTCTTGATATTTATAAACATGATTAAAAATCTTAAAATTGAATTTCTAGAAAGCCTGCTTTCAAAAACTCAATTATATTTTAAATGTTTTGGATTTATTCACTCTGAATGATAATTTTTTCATTGAATATCAATTAAATTAAAAAACAAAGAAATTTATAGTATATTATGCTAATAATATGCTCTATACTTCTTTTATATAAAGCCTTAAAAACATTATATATATATATATATATACTCTAAATGTATGATGGGCCAAATTATATAAGTAAAATTTACAGTTTGATTCATTACCAGAATTTCGTTCATAGTTGAATTAAGAAATATGGCATGGAAAAAGTTAAACTATTATCAGGATATTTCTTTCTACTAAACTTAAAGTGATAAATATTTTTGATTTTGAAATTTTTTTTAATAATGATCATAATTAAGACCATTTTTAATTCTCTGTAAAGTTGCTTATATAACAACTTTGTTAATCTAAGTCACGTTACATTTCCTTTTGGAAATTTTCTTACTTCAAGAAAAAAAAAATTATGCTTCTTTTTACAATTTTAAAAGTATTATTAATGCAAAATTATTGTTAGTAGAGCAATAATGTTTACATTATATGGTCATATTGTTTTTTTTACATTCCGAATAACGTTTAATAAATAATACATTTTTTTTCTCAATTTTTGTTCATATTTCAGTTTTCGTAAGTATTCCCAATTTCAACTGTTAATTATTCCGTAAATAAAGGAGTTTTGAAGCATTTTTAACCTCGTTTAATTTGCTAGTTAATAGATATGTAAGACTTCTTGATGTAAAATATCATTTTGAGGTTCTTTTACTTGAGTTATGTGAACATTTTTATGAATTAAACATTAGAACATGTTTTCAAGCTTAAACTTTATTCTTTGTGTTGCTTATTTAAAAATAATATGTAAGAAAATAGAATTAATTTTAAATATGATTCTGTTTTCAGTGCACTAATTTAATGCGAGACTTTTGAATTCATAATAAAATTATGTCTAAAAGAGGTTTTATAATGCATATATTTTTATTTTTTAAAATATAATACTTCATATTTACTTGTATAACAAAAGTTTCAATCAAAATTGAAAATTTTAATTTATGATTTCTACATATATTAGATATACCGCATGGAAAAAAAAAGTTTTACATAACCTAAGTTTTTCTAATGTTTTCATTGCATTAATATAATGGTAAGTTCCTCATAACGCCTGATCCGGAAAAATCAGGTAAATTTGTTTTTAGTAAAATCTAAACGATGTAAAAGAATGAGGTAAGTCAAGAATAAATTATAAGCACATTGAACAAAGTTTAAAAAGATTTAAATGGTACACAACAAAACGGATGCTGGGCTAGTTCATTTGAATAGCGCCACCAAATGAATGACATACCTACATAACGAACATTAATGACCCCTCTATGTTTCTTAAGATCTTGGTTTTGTTTTTTAAATACGCTATCAGTTGTTGAGATAATTCCAGAATGAAAAAACCATTAAGTATAAGCAGCAAAACGCCACAATGTAGCTAGTATAATTTTTTTTTAATATGCCTTGTATTTTTTGTATTAAGTTCAATAAATATGTTTAATTCAAGTCTCTAGTGTGTCCAGATGTGTGTGAAGTATTATTCCTCTGTTTGCATATGTGTTTCATGGAAACTGCTACTGATTTAAGCTACTTTGGAAGAAGGAAGAATGTGACGGTCCAAATGCTCGAAATAAGTGCTCTTAAACTCGATAGTTATTGACTGTGTAAGTAGCTAGAACAAATGGATGAATGACAGTAAGATGAATAATAATCACCATGTTGTTGGGTGTCTACATACCATTAAAGACACAGTCAGAGATTTGCTAAACAAGATCGGCATCCTACAATGAATTATTTCATGACTGAAAACGATGCAAGTCAAAGTGAATGTGTTTCTAAGCTTATGAGTCTATTGCTTTACGTCACTGTTCTTTAAAAAAGGAAATAAAAAAAAACAAAAAAAAAAAATATTTCAATTTATAAACTTTGCTAACAATAAAACAAAAAATAGGATTAAAAAAAAACAATTTTAAGAAATATTTTATAAAATAGTAAACTAAAAATATGGAAGTAATGCAGTAAAACTATAATTGATAATGTAATATCTGTAAAAAACGCAACCATTGGAACAAAATAAATTATTTATATTTAAAAAAAATTAAACTTTATTTATACACAGAAATTCATTGAATATATTCAATAAAAATTAAATCTCTTTTATGAAGAATTTATAAACACTTATAAATTAAGATGCAAAGCAATATAAAAGATTTTCAAAGAATACATGTAAAAAGAAACAGTTTCGTACAAATCATTTTCTGTACATTTTTTAATGTATCCACAAATAGTATTGATAGAAGGTTTCTATAAAACTGTATGACAGGATTATTTTTGAAAAAATAACACGAAAATGAAAAATATGACAATATGTATATTATAATTAAAGAAGATTGTTTGTAAATATTTTATATACAACATGAAATACATATAGACTTACATAAAAATAAGACAGCATAATTCTATACTTGCACTAAAAGCATCAAATGGGAAATTTTTGAAAACGACAGGCCGAATCTACGATGATTGAGATATCACTACACAATAACATTTGTGTCACCCATTAGATATCAATATTTGACACATTTTGAACTTTTGAGAAGAGTTTCAGAATGCAAAAGACATTTGACATGTTAGGGATGGCCTGAAAGTGAATAGATGTCTTGAAAATAACTGTCAGGAAACTTCTTAAGAATAGCTTATGTTGCATAGAATTTTCGTATACTTCTAGACTCTTTTCGTTATTCTATAACAAATGATTTTTATTACTATGTGAATTACGTTTTACGTTTTTAATACGTAGTTAATAAAAAAAATTAAATAAATACATACTTTACTTTTGTATTCTGCAGTTCGTTTGCACACACACACACACACACACACACACACACACACACACACACACACACACACACACACACACACACACACACACACACACACACACACACACACACACACACACACACACACACACACACACACACACACACACATACACACACACACACACACACACACACACACACACACACACACACACGAGTGTAAGTGGGTGGGAGTGTATACACATAAATGTTGAGTATTTTTATTTAAATTAACAAAGGCATGAAGTGATTAATAAGTAACAGTGGAATAAAATATCAATATTTTTGCTTAGTTAATTTTAAAAAATTAATAATAAACAAATGTTGAATTAACTAAATGTTATGTTGAAATTAGTAACACAATTATCAAGCCATAATTAAGGATTGTTATCAAAATAATCAGGAGTATCTTGTTATTTACTTTACCACAAAAATAATTTTTAATGATTCATTTCATGCTAATTTGTAAAATTACTACTTGTTTCTTATTTAGATAAAAAAAGAAACATTTCCTTTATTATATTTCAGTGATAATTTATCATTAAAGGAATTAAAAATAAGTAAGTTTCTTGTTTTTCAATTATTAAAACATAAATATTTTTTAATATGAAATGTCTTAAATTGTAAGGAATAAAGCTAATTGTAAAGTAATTTCTTCACTTTTTAACTACTAATTTTAAATTAAATTTGTATATAAGAGTAACTGTGCTAATTTCAATCCTTTGCATGACAGTTTTTATCGTTATTTAATTATCATAAGTAATGACAAATGAATTATTTTAATACTTTTTTGTTTTTCTTACTTGATAGATTTATTGATTTCTTATTTCTTATTATTTTGTGTGGCTATTATTTATTTAGTATAGTATTTATTACTTTTACTTCTTGTTCATTCTCATATACGCCAGTAATAATTTTTTTCTTTCTGTAACTATCTTTGGTTTTAGAAATGCCTCAAAGACATTTGATTGAGATTTTCTGCATTACTGATATTGATACCAAAAGAAATTTTTCTTTAGTTGATGTTCTAAAAGTGCTGCCTTATTTTACACACTAGCTTATGGTTGTTTCTAAATCCTCCTGAGAAGTAGTATAATTCTATTTCCACAGTTTTTTCCTGACCTAAGGGATATGTTATTTTTATATAGGTTTTTTCTATTTTGTTACATTTTCACTTAATGTTTTTTTTACAAATCATACTAACTGTCAAGATTATTCAATGAAAAACTATATTTTTCTAAAGAAGCAAATATTTTGGGATACTTTTTTTTAAATCTAAAAAAAACAATATTTAACTATATCTATAAATTTTTTGGAGTAAAATAATGAAAAAATATTACTAAAAGTTTTAAAAATATAACTTATTTATATGCTATTTTTTTATTTATTATTCCCTTTTTCTGATTAACAATCATTATTAATTTTAGGGTGTAAGAAAGTTTTTTTTTCTTTTTCTGATAAAAGTGCACTACTTCATTTGCTTTGCTTTGGAAGCAAACATTACTTTAATATATTTTCATTCTCCTTTAGACACTTATTAATGTATTTATATTATTAGTTTTGTTACCCTGTCCTACATATTTGTCTTACTTTCCTGTTAATTTGTGTATTTTAAGTAAAATCTTTTCAATCATAAAATACAGACTGCTTTAACGTTAGCCAATGAAAAATAACTGAGTAAAGAAATTATAGTCTATGAAATTAAATTTAAAATAACTTGTTTTGAATTTGTATGCATGAGCTCCATAGAATAAATTCACATTAATGTAGCACACACAACACACAAGTACACGCACACATTGATTTTATAAAAATGATTAAGTTATTTTAGATATTAGAGAAAATATAAAAGGAAAGTAACTAGAAATACATTCAAGATATAAAGGAATGTTTTTTAACTGGAAGAATTTTAAAAGAGAATATGATGAATCATTTAGAATAGGAAAGAAAACATTTAATGGAGTTAAAAATGATTAAGTAAAAATAGAAATTAAAACCAAAAAGTTACTAATGAGTAAAAATATAAATTATTAAAAACTCAATATTTAAAAGGTTGCATAATATTAAACAAGGAACTTCATTGAACACATCAAAGCACAATGAAATTCAATGAATTCAAGCTAATAAAATTGCTTGTTATGGAATGAAGAGGAGAATCAGAAAGCCCGTACAAATCTCATTTATTACAAATATTCCTCAAGTAAATATAGAGTTTCAGATGAAATTTAAATTTGGCAAAGATAATTGTTAATGTATTTTTTAATAATTTGCATAAGATATATTGAACATAATGAAAGGAGGATTAATCCTCTGACTGCTCGATTTGTAATCCGAATGGGCTTCAAAAATGTTTAAATTTTTTTTACATTTATATTAGACGATTGAAATATGCACATTTTTCTTGATTTGTGACCTAAGCTGTAAAAAAAAACCATGAGATTCTAAGCTGTAAAAAAAATAAATAAATAAAAAAATTATCAGAAAAATATTTTTGCGAATATAATTATAACGAAAATTTCAAGTTTGATTATTTTCGTTAAGAAAGATTCTAAAATAACAGTTCATAAACGGACTTAATATAGATAACATTCTTCAATACTTTGAACTTCTAAGAAAAGCACTTGCAGACTTTTTATTTTATCAATATGTTAAATGTTGTACAATTTCAAAACCAATAGTAAAAAAATAAAATGTTTATAATGTTAATAATGTTTCTATAAAATGTTTATGAATACTTTACGAAAGACTAAATTAAATAATTTTACTTGTAATTTTAAAGGCATACTTTGTTATAGCAGGTAATTAATTTCTTGCTTTCTAGAAATTATGATTATTAAAATATTAGATAAATGCATTATTAAAAAATTCTATTTAAGAAAAATAGATTTCTTTACAATTAGAAGCGGATTAATTTGTAAACAAAATAATTAAAATATTTGCTATAAAGATTTAAAAATTAACGAGATACAAAATTGTGTGCTGACTTTCATTTGTATTATGAGTAACATCATGCTCTTATTTCAAATAACCAATAAAATCTTTTTGTGATTAAGAAATCAGAAAAGTTGCAAATCCTCCGAAAATTGTTATTTGAACAAAATAATATAGTCAGTTATAATTTTTTCCCTTAATATAACAATAATTTTATCTTAAAATTTGAAATAATAGGATGGCAGAATTTCATTACGGAAGGCCATATATGTTTTTTGAAAAACATTTACTAAAACTAAAATTTATATCAAATTATAGATTATCAAGCACGATTTTGGAATTTTTAATATAGAATGTAAAAAAGGGAATGAAGTAATCCTGATATTAAAATCTGTATTTTTAAGTTTAACGTGTAGTAATATAACAGTATTAATATTATTCCTCATCTATTTGGTTTGTACAGTTGAAAAATTTAAAATAAATGGATTTTATTTTCAAGCAGTGATATATATATAAAAAAACAAAATTTCAAGCCATTTATTTTAAATTATTTAAATGATGTAGTTAAACCAATTTTAATTTTTAAATTTTTGTCATTCCAAAAGTTTGTAATAATAGTAGAAACGTAAAAAAGCCTGAAGTATATACAAATATAGTTTTTAAATTTGTTTAGAGAGAAAGCATAATAATACTTTCAATTCAAATTTTTTCTCTGGATTCAAATCTAAAATTATTGGATAAGATAATGAATCATTCTGTCTAGACTGCCAGAAAACCATGTGAAATTACTTAAATCTGCGAATCTCTTTTCGATAGATTCATGTACGAGTTTGTCTTTTTATATTAAAATAAATTAGTAAGCATATTTTCGTCTTATATCTTAATTTAAAAGCATGTTTTACATTTTTTCTTGGCATATGAAATTTTATTATAAACCCATAAGATTTTAGCAAATGCTTATGAGTTCGAATAAAACTTGTGCTTATAAATAATAATCGAATTTGGTTGCGACAGAGCATGTGATTATTTTCAAATCAGGTACTAGATAATAAATTTTAAAACATAAATATATATTATTTTAAAAACATATAATTTTGAAATGAGAAAAGCAAAGACGTTTTCAATTCATATTTATTTAAATTAAATTATATCAAGGGAAAAATATGTGGATTAGATTTGTTTAGATATGCTTTCATTTACATATAAAATTTTCTATTTATTTTAATTAGGTAAGATTTGAAGAGAAAAATATATTCACTAGCAAAAATGAAGAATAAAGTGGAACGCTCAAGAGCAATCAAGAATGAAAAAAAAAAGATAAAGTGCATGTTTCAACACTTGAGATGTTTCAAAATACAATATTTTAAAAATTCATTCGTACAGAAAAAGGGAAAAAAATTACTTACGTGTGAACGACTATAAATTCATAATAAAAACTCACATTTTAATAATGAAATTATTGATATTAAATTGTATCATTTTCAATGAGAAAATAAAGTGTAATACAGCCTAATGTTTTTATAAGTATTGTCCGCTTAAAACTTATAATATGATTATTTAAGTTTTCCCTTTTATTAAATAATGTTAATTGATTAAATATCTTTGGAATTTGCGATATTAATAGCAAAACTATCGCAATTAAATGGCTTAAAAAGTTCGAAATATTGACTTATTTGTATAAATAAGAGGAATATACAAATCTATTGCAAAATAAATGGAAAAATTAATAAAATAAAAAACAATATATAATAATATTCAAAAATGAAAGATTAAAATCTCTGAAAATCAGATTAAAATCCTTCAATTATAAATAACTTTTAAGATAAGTAAGAAAATGGAAATTAATCTGCCGAAAAAATATTCTTAATGTTATTAGAAATTTAAATAAATCGTTACTTTTAATTCTTGTCATAGTAATGCACATGGTTTTTTAACAAGTGATAAGTTGAAAAATGAAAGAATTGTTCTTAACAAAATAACGGAAATTTAAATAGTCTGCTAATGTTCCACACACACACACACTACTACTACTACTACCACCACCATCACCTACACCACCACCACCTTTTAAATTAAAAACAAATAAATGTAAAATTAAAATATAAAATTCTTCTCGCGTTCGTTGGTATTATTTGTTTTACGACATCAAATTGAGTTTGTCAAGTGCTGCATCAAGTCACCGAATAACTGAAATGTTTGGGATTAGTGTTGAATGAACATAGGAAAAGCATTGGTTTCACGAACTCAGGTTATGATATATGTCCCTCTGAAACCGCGCAAGGTTATACTTTGTGTCTGGTGGACTGTAGTCAAGTGGTTCATTGTGAGGTGCTACTAACTAGCCAAATGATCACGGTGGACCTGTACTCGCATAAATTGGAATTGTATTGGCATTGCAACAGAAGGAGCCAGTATTGGTTAATAGCAAGGGTGTAATATCATTGGATGATAATGCGAGGACAGGAATACCATACAATGAGTTGGTTGGGAGACTTTGTGCTATCCTCCTGATTCACCCGACTCTTCTCAATCAGATTTCAACCTCTTTTATTTCCTGGGCAATCATCATCATGGAAATAATGACGTAGTCTTGCGGCAAGCACTCACTGATTCTTTTTAGTCCAAAATCCCTTGGTTTTACCGCTTGGAGATTGCACAACTGAAGACACGTTTGCAGAAAGTGCTTTAAACTGATTGTGATTATTTAGAGGATTAACAAAACTGAACACTTTTTGTAGGTTATGGTCTTTTGAATAATTTAAAACGGCAAGAACTTTCTTATCTACTTTGTAAACATCCGTCTACTTTTTTACCAGTGAAAACATAATTTGTAGCAGATTGTTGAAATTTCTTGTCGATAAGTTGAAAAAATATTTTATTTCATGCATTGATTTAACGACATTTTTGGAAAAATTATAATGAATTAAAAATATAATTTTGCATAATTATTATCACAATTTCAATTTTACCAATGCTACCAAAAAAATTGGATTACTATTTATTTAAATCATTTTGAGTTCATAATACATTATTTTATGAATAATTTATAAAAACTGCATAACGAGTAATGATTTTGAATTTAAATACAGAAAAGTATATATACTCTTAAATAATTGGACGCAACTAGCAGATTGCTTATTGAAAAACTAGTAATTATGAAAACTTGAATATAAATATTTCTTGAGTCACATACGTAACATTTGTAATCAAAATTTTATATTTTATTTATTTTTCTTATAATTATATTATTTAAGCACAATTATAGAAATTTGTATCATGAATAATTACAATTTTTGAAAAATACAAAATATGTGTATGCACGTTAAAAGAAATGCAGAAGAAAAAAATATAAATCTTAGACTCATATATGCATTCATTTTCAAGCATAGAACTTTTATAGATTTACAACTACAATATTTTGTAATGAGTTTATTTTTAATACCCCTCTTTGTCATAAAGCTAAGATTTTTTACAGTCATTCTAAGTATTAAATCATGTACGCCTAATTAATTTTAATTTATTAATAATTGAAATGAAAACAAATTACACATCATTAATAAAATGAAATGAAATAGTCAATTTTTTTGTATTTAGTGGTGTGTCAAATATTTTACGAGTTTTATAGACTTTTGTTATGCATATATAAATGGTTGTATTTCACTGCTAGTGAACTTTTACAATAATTTATTGAAACTTAAGTGCAATTCTTGATAGTTGGCATGCTTATTTTTCTTGCATTTAATAAAAGTTTTCATACCAATTGATTCTAATTATTGAAATATTATACGAGAAACTTAAAGAAATTATGCTAACTTTAGCATAATGTTGCTTTATGTAATAAAAATTTTATTTTACAGATTATTCAAAATGAACCATACGGTCTATCAATTATTTTTTAATGTATCCCACACACAATGAAATATCCTTATGCTTATTTAAAATTATTTCTTCATACCAAAATCAAATTATCATTATAAAATTAATATTTATTTCTGTTAATAATAATTTCAATTATGAAATAATTTTCATACTTTCTGATTTTCATGAAATGCAATGTAAATTAGAATTTTTCTACATTACAAATACTATCAGGATACTTGAAACTGAAATTTTAATAAGCTATAAACTATCAGTTTATTCAAGTCATAAATTGTGCAGAATGTAACAATATATACTAATTTTATCTCATTCCAATTATTCTAAGTTTGCTCACGCGCGTTAATGAAATTAGCTATTTAATTATTAACGATATCAATATGAAAATAGAAGAGATAATCCATGGAAGATATTGATATTGTTTGTAAATTAAAACAGTTCTTATTAGCTACATTGTTTGTAATAATTTAAATCAATCAGGGGATAATTGTATGAATCAAAATCACTATTTTAACACAATATCTTTATTGGTAATATAACTAAATTTTTTTCTTTAAGATAGTTAAACAGTATATTAAAGTATGTTTTTTTTAAAAAAGTTTGCATTTATTATATCAAATATGGATTACAATAATTTTACGTGATCCAAAGCCTTAATTATTAATGTTAGTAATTTATCAGTGAGAAAAAAGAAAATTCAGTTATTTGGGCAGTTAAAATTATTTGCTCATTATAAAATATAATAATGTTTACAATCAAAAATAATTGAAAGGATAATATAAAAGTTACCTGGAACAAATAAGGAAATTTGCATGCTTTTGGCAACGTGTCATCATTATATTTCATTGTTTTTAATATTAACTCATTTCACTTGATTTGGAATCTTATTTTCAAAAATACTCTCAAAGTTAAGGAAATAAATATAATGAATTGTGAATCGTTTACTTCAATCAAATGAGAGTATGTAATAAACAGTATATTTCTTAAGTTGGTGTTTCTCAATAGATATAAGTTTATTTTTTACCTGAAGAAGGTTTTTTTAATTTCCACATTCATTTGAAAAGTGGTTGTTTACCCTGCACATATAATCCTTTAAAAGTTTATAATTCTTTTTAAAATATGACATGTGTAAAAATAAATATAAACAATTGTTTTCAATACAATAAACTGTAAGTTGTATACAATGAAAAATTTTATGTGCATTTTTATTATACATTGCCACTAGCTATTTACAATATAAAACGAAAAACACACATAAAATGGGGAAAAAAACACATCAGAGAAAAGTATTTGATTCCTGGAATTCTGACAAAAATAAGATTTCTTAATTTCTAATAATATATAACCTGATTTATATCTTTAAGCAAAACTTATTTTAATTTTTAAAGACTAGAATACAACATGAAATCCTTCTTTAGAATTGTGTTCATGTAATAAATTCCCGATAATATCTTTGATATAATGTGCATCTTAATGATTGCTGTTATAATTAAGAAAGTAATTAAATTTTTCTTTCGTAGCAGCAGAATATTAATGAGATAGTTATTTGAGACAAACATGTTTGGAGATTCCTTGCAGTAATTAATGCCAAGATTAATATTAAGCATTTCGAAGCTAATCTTCCAGACAACGATTCATTTCTGTTGCATTGTGAATATTTTGCTATTCATAGAAAATCAGCTGTTACTGAGTCATAAATATTCGTTCTTCTTAACGATATGAATGTATATGATTAGGTATATGTGCTTAGAAAAAGATGGTAATTATGTATCATTCTAATTTTGGAAATTAAGAAAATATATTTCATGAAATATACTTAAGTCCAAAATAAATAATTATAATTTTCCCTTGTCTTGCAAAAAATGTCTAACATTATATATTTTACGATAAGAATATGTAATGTTAAATTGATTTCTTATTATTTCAAGAGTAATATCTATTGGACAGATTCCTTTTATTTTTTATAAAGAACACATATATATATCTAAAAACACACACACATATATATTAAATTACTTGTTATGCAACCCTTTATTTAATTAAATTTGAAAAATAGAAGCTCAACGTTTGGAAAGGAAGGATATTTGCGAAAACATTATTCAATTCTTTACGAAACCTTTTATCTTAATAGTCTTCACAGGGAAGTACCAAAGAAATTTTATTTTCAGAGTCCAACCTGCATTTAAAAAAACTTTTAAAATCTATAAGCACAGTAAAAATATTGAGAAAGTTTAATGTTGGTATATAAATTAGTCAATAGTAGTTAGTTGGTATATAAGTTTAATGTTGGTTAAAGTTGAATTCTCTGATGCACTTTGATAAATTATTTTTTTCAATCTGAAGTGTTGATACCAATTCTGGTTAATGTAATTTCTAATGCAGACGTTTAAAATTAGATACATGTGTTACAACTTTAATTATTTTGTTTAAATACACTATTGTGTAAATTAGTTGGGATAAACACAAATTTTCACAAATGTTGTTTAATTGGTATGGTACCTTTAGCTCATATATAATTGTATATGGTTAAATTAGAATATAAATGTTTCATCTCGTCATGACAAAAGAAACTTTTATAACATTGTGATACATTATTTTCTTTATTAAGCAGTACATTTTACTCACACGTCTCTTTACATTGCTCCATTAATTTTCGATGAGATTTGCAAGTGAATTACCAGCCAATCAAGCAACGTTAATTTATGTTCCTTAAACATTTCAGTGTTAACTGAGAAGTATGAGATGGTGCTAGATCTTGTTGAAACACACACACATATCAACATAAACAACGGCCTAAGCACAATTTTTATTTCTATTAAAGAAATGTATTTTGTAGTATACAGGATCCTTTCAACTGGTGCTAAGCAGCAAGGTTCTTCACAAGAAAATAACTCCAAAACATCTGTTTCTGAGAGTGCTTAACTGCTTGTATAAAATGTAGTTCCCTGAAGGTTTCTCCATCATTTCACCTGAGAAATGTTGGTCGAATCCTTTATACAAAAAATAGGTGCATTTTAGTGCTCAATACAATCTTTCTCCAGTCTTGCATTATCGCACAAGGAATTCGTCCGTTCGAGGGGTGATCTTACTTTTGCGTCCACATTTACGTTTACGTCCACATCTTCCATTTTGGAGGCACGTCCCATAATTCTTCTGCTGAATAATAATCTTAGAAAAATTGGATCTTCTAAATCTGTAGCAATATTCTTCACAATCATAGAAGTATGCAGAATAACGGTAGCAGTTCTAGTCCTTTTCTTCGAAATAATATCCATTTTTAAATAAATGTCCAAAGCAGATTATCCAATGTATTTAAACTTTTTTTATGACTGTTATTTTTTTAGAAGTTGAAAAAAATTGTGTTGCATCTTTACTTGGTGTTTTGCCTCATGATATTGCACAATTGATTGCAAGGAAAGCTGATAACTGACCTCAGAATTTTGATTGTATCAGATAAGATTTAAAATGAGAGTAGGAAAATTGCGGTATTTTTTGCTACTAGCAGAAAATCGCCTAATAAAAGGCAAATGTATTACTTTAAGTTAAGAAGTTTTTTGTGGTATGGTTAACAAAATCAAATTCTCAAGATTTTGAGAGTCTAAAATACTTAATACTTATTGATAAAACGAAAAAAACAAGTTCCTCCTGAAGCAAGGGAGCATTTTGTTGATGTTTAATCTCAGTGAGTTACACTTGATGATCACATAGAGAAAATGAATACATATGACAAAGTGAAAAAAAAATAATACTGCGAATATTCATAGAAAATATTTTTACAACACAGCTGACCTGCAAATTAAGAAACATTTTAGTGAAGAAATCCCAAACCACAATATAAACGAATATATAAACAATATAAAGAAATATATGAAATATATATAGTTCAACAACTGCTTCCAGAGCTCGTACTTGTTACGAATTTAGATCACCTGGTGTTTTAAGTCACAAAGTCTTACATAAAATCCAACAGTTTGGAAAGATGATATCCTATCACACCAAAGCTCAATGCAAATTGTTTTCACAGTCTTTAATGGAAGGGAGCTCAACTAGCATTATTGAAGTCTTTATTTGTAACTACCAATTAGTAGTACGTGTCGACACGGGCACTACAGATAATGCCATTACACAAAATGGGAAAAAAGCAGTATCACTTACCTAGTGAAAATTGCTTTAATCACACACACACAAAACCACTTATATGGCATTTACTGATAATATTTTTCAGAAGATCAACATTTTGACAATTGTTATGAAAATAAATGTGAACAAAATCATTCCAACAGAATTCAAAATGCAACAGAACTCTTCTTCAAATGATTTTTATATGCAGCAGGAATAGTCCTAAATCTCAATAAAGAGCAATGGTTTTTTCTGAATCGACTCGGATGTAATATAAGTTTGTAGACAAGCCACCTTATCTTAATACAGCATTGACTGTATACTCTTCATCCTTTGTGGAAAATGAAGGGACACATCTTTCACAGCAGCAACGTAAGAAACAAAATGTTCTGATTGGAAAGTATTTAGAACGTATTCAATCAGGGAGAGAACCAACTATTTTTTTATAGAACAAATAATGAATACTGACAATTTCCGATTTCTGTCCTACCGTACAGAACAACATCTGCTAAGAAAGAGCAATTAAAACAAGAAATAGATACGCTTCAAGCTAAGTGAATATTTGAAGAATGCAAATCACCATGTAGCTCTGCAGTTATCTTGATACTAAAATCTAATGAATATAAGTATTTGTACCAACTACAGACATTTCATTTCAGTTAAACTGGCCGACACCCACCCACTTTCTACGAATAGATGACTTGTTGAATGTGGCGAAACCAACTTCATTCATGTCAACAAGCGATCTTAGGATTAGGCTATCATCAAGTAAAAGCTCAACCTGCTTTTTAAGACTAAACAGAATTTGTGTGCTTTTGAATTTTACCATTATTTACAAGTGCGATTTGGACTTAAAAATAGACCAGTTACAATCTGGAAATATATAGATTGTCTTTGGAATGATCATGATAATGGGGCAATTTTAGAATTTCTTGATGTTACATTTATTTGTCAAACTTTCGAACAATATCTGATGGCGCTTATCTAAATCTTTACAAATCTATCTACAAAAAATTTGGGTTTGTGCTTGTTACTTTAATAAATTGAGAGAAATTAATCTATTTTAAAAATTAAATAACGAATTCAGTCAGAAGTTCTAAGGACATGCAAGGATCCCAACCCCAAAAGGAAAATTTGAGAAAAATCATTGAAAATTTTGAATTTACCCTGAAAACAGAAAGATTATGCCAACTGGTTTAAATGAATACTTTTGATGAATCAGGACGTTTGCTATCGATATGTTACAGATGTGGAATTCGAAGAAGCTCATCTTGTCACTCCTTCTTCAAAACGTAAATCCATGAAAAAACATGATGATCCAATGACTGAAAAGAAGGCACATTTTAAAGAATTGCCTGACGTTATTATTTGATTCAAAAGAAAGTATATTAACAACGTAAAGAACTGCCCTGAATATAATTGCTACACAAGCATCAAATTATCACCAGAAACCATCAAATTATTTTTGAACTTCTGTCTAATCTCAGAGATTTAAGAATTTTCTATTTATTATTTTGAAATTCACCCAATATCTGAAACTAGCAAACAAAGAATATTATTGAAGATTCTGCTAGGTGACGTGTTGATTATTTCAATTTGCTGAACCAATGGCAAGGAAATTGGCAACAACTTCATTGAAGAAGTCTTCATGAGACATAATATACCTCGTGAAAAAATTTGTAATAATTGACAGTAGTTTGTTAGCTCAGTTCTTCAATAAGCTTATTGTATTTTTAACATCTTTCAAAATTAGATGCTAATCAACTTTCCTTAATAAAATCTAATAGAACGTAAGAATAGAGGTTTAAACTCTTGTTGAGACTATTGCATTGAGTAGTATCCGAACATATTAATGATTCGTTTTACCAAAAATACTTCAATATGTGATATCATATGCCATGTACTTGCATTAAAATTTGAAAGGCAATTAAGGACTAAGAATGATAATGTACAAGACTTCAAAGCTGTTGTTGAAAATGAAAATCTTGTTCACAAGATCTAACCATGCCTTAAAATGTTTGCACTCATTATGAATGAGCAACAAGAAAGTATGGAATTGAGGCAAAACAGGAGAAAAATCTACAACGATAAGTAAAGAAGACGAATGTTTTATTCTGTCGATGATAAGGGCTGGGTAAATTCAGACTTTACTTTAAAGTCAAAGCTCTTTGCCCTTACAGTTAAAGCATTGAATCAACACCATATAATCATATTCTAAAAGAAGTTGAACACCAAAACCAAAATGTTTTTCCCAGACAGATGCAAGAGCTCATGTCCTTTCCAATTCAGTCTTCTTGTTGGGCATTTGTGGAGCCAGAGGGTAGACTGTAGCATTCTCTCCTAACATTTAATGAGCGCAAAAAATCAACTGTTGTGAATAAAGTCTTTAGTAAGAGACAATACTTTGAGAACTATGGGAGCGAATGTTCTACCTCTTCGAATTTTATTGTAATGTTTCTATTAATGTAATTTAAGATAAAAATAATTCTATCCTAACTTTTTTCACCTTTTATTTCTAATATATATATATATATATATAACTCCCTTATATTTTCATATTTTAAGTTTATTTCCAATTTAATGCCATCTCTTACTGAAGTAAAAATAAAAT
>JAPDSC010085253.1:0-15637 GCA_026290005.1 Latrodectus geometricus | reverse complement strand
TATCTTGTTTTCATATGTTTTATAATCTATGTTTTATATTTATACTTTCAAGTAATTATAGATGAGGATTGTTTTCATTGTCCTAAATTGCAAGAAAATGAAACTTTCTGACATAAAATCAAATAATATATATAATTTTGAAGAACTATGAGTATAACCTAATTTTAAAATTAATTTCTGATGGTTTATTATATTTAAATGTCAAAATGCAATAAACTTCAATATTGTATTTAAAAAAAGGTACTTGAAATAGGAGAATTTTGTTAACGATCTGAAATCCTAAATATTATATAGCTTAATAATTAAATTGTAATACATGTATAGAAAAAATTGTGTAATCTATTTCACTGCATAGAAAAAAATTGGGGAAACTCAATCTCATTCTTTCTTTGCAACTGAATCTTCAGTACAATTTCAGAATCAAATGTGCATATAATTTTAATTATTTTTAGAGAGTCCTCTTTACTAGAAAAATGGGTAATATAAACTTAGTGGAATCATCAGCATTTGAAATAATGTCTTGTATCATGTTTATTCACTTTTGTATTAACTAATGTTTAGATCATAAAAAACAAATTTGTTCTTAAGAGCTAACTTTAATAATATTATTACAATTTAACTGAGATGAATCAGGTAATTTGAGCAAACTATTTAAATATAGTATTGTTGTTGAGAATTGAAATTTGGCTGTAAATATTTTGTTTTGTATAGCGAAGTTTTGTTTAAAATCAATGTTAGAAATAATGAAGGGAATACAAATAATGAAAAATGTATTGACTAGATTACTGTGCAGTTGTAGTTTTATGATATCTATAATAATCAACATCACTTGTTATAGCTCTTAAGATCAATTTGTCAGTGAGTTCATGAACATATCTGGTATTGGATTGCAATCCAGTTATATTCTAAAATCATGAAGGAAATAGTATTTAAAATATCAATGAATTGTTAGTAGATATGATTTTTATTGTTCTAAAATCAAGGATTTTGAAACCATTTAATATGCTAAATCTGTAATGCGGTTATCTCAGCTTTTGAATTATAACTATTAAAAGGATTTACTAAATATCAAGGAGACCCTTATAAAATATTTTCCTATTTAAACCACTTTAATTATACAACTTATCTTGAAAGTAATGAAAATATTATTTATCATACTTTATTCTCAGTATGTGATGCTTCTTTTGGTCTATCAATTTTGTGCTGTATTAAATGTTATATAAAATCATTCTTAGAAACTTCGTTTATATATATAAATACCACTCATAAATAACATACTGAACTCATTAATAACAAATATTACTCTCCAGCAAAACTGTAATGTTATAAACTCTATAAAAAGTGATTTAAAGGATCAATATGAAATACAGTACCTTCAAATAGTTTGCAACTGTTTCTGAAAAATTTCAGGACAGTTACTAAAATTCTATTTCTTGAAAAATTGACATTGCCACCATATCATATTAAAATTTGTAGCCATACGTGCTGATTTAGAAAAATAACTATCAGTTTAGAAATAGCCAATTGAATATTAATTAAACACATGAAAAAAAAAACAATACTTGCCATAGAAGAAGATCACTTGATTAATAAAGATATAAATTAAGACTCATATCTAGCAAACCAACAAGAAGCATTTAATTTCTGATTACATATTTTTATATACTTAAATACTGATGAATCATTTACTACTTCTTCAATTGGCTAAAAAAGTAGATTTAAAAGTACATAAAATTAACACATTACTTGAATTAGAAATTCATGCATGGTATTAACAATACAAATATATGTATATAACTCAGGAATGATTTTAATTAATGTTTCAAAAGGAAAGTTTAAAAGTTTATAATGATATTAATTTATAAAAAAGACCTCATATAAAGACCATAAATTCCAGAAAAATGTAATTAATAAATAATTTTAACTATACTTTAAAAATTGTAAACACTTAAAAAAATTAATTTAACATGTGCTATTGTGCAAGTAAAATGAACAATGGAAGTTAATAATTATAAATAAAGACTGAATAAGAAATAAAAACAAATTTCACATTTTCAAAGAAAATTCACTGTCACATTAACAAAAGTTAGTTTCTCTCATAAATTTATTTGTGTTTAGCCTGGATATTTCATTAATTTTCTAAATCCAAAATTATATGGCAAAATTCAAAAAAATTTGCATTACTTATTTTTTATTAAATTAATACTATAAAGAATTAATTAGAAATTAAAATTAAATACTACAAAGTTTTAAAAATGCTAATTATGTCATGTGAGAAAACTTGTTAAGTTTTGTACACAGTAGCAGGCAAAAATTATTTACAAACAATACTAACTAATTGAAGAAATTGGAAGCAATTATTTTCAGAGAATTTTTCTTTTCCAAAATTTTAATCCTGAATACTTTT
The DNA here is from genome assembly GCA_026290005.1 of Latrodectus geometricus. Classification (NCBI taxonomy): domain Eukaryota; kingdom Metazoa; phylum Arthropoda; class Arachnida; order Araneae; family Theridiidae; genus Latrodectus; species Latrodectus geometricus. Next base: position 13,230 of record JAPDSC010085253.1, on the reverse strand, counting down.
ATATTAATTGTTTTTATTTTATAGATAATAATTTCAGAAATAAAATACTGTAAAAGAAGTTGGTAAATATAATGATCTAAAAGGAGAAATGCAATAAAAATTGTACTCATCTTTTAATTATTATCGTTAAAAATATTTTTTACATTGTTAAATAAAATTCAGAGTTACCAATAATAAGGAAATAGGAGTTCCTTCTTTTAGTAGAGGAATTACATCTCCTTCCCATGTGATACTTCCTCAAGAAATAATTGTTTTACCATTTCATTTGTTACCAGATTCACCTTCGGTCAACAGTAATGATCATGACCTGCTAAATTACTTACACAAATTTTTCATCAAAATCAAAAATTAAACTTCATTTTAAAAAATTTGAACAAAAGAAACAAATCACAGAAAAAATGTTTTGCATTATATATATCAATTTGAATTTTAAAAAAAGCAGAAATTATAAATTAAAGTTTTTAATAAAACAAAAAAATAATTAAATGTAGAAATTTTAAGAAATATGAATGATATTATTCAAAGGATAAATAGACTTGTCAATCAGACATTATAATTATTACTGAATTTGTAAAAATGTGGTGTCCACTTAATAAACATTTTGATATTCTTTACTTCCTGAAACTTGGCAATTTTTTTAAAAATCAAGGTAAGAAATTCTAAACTGCATTTTAACTAACCTTTATGTATAGCAGGCAAATTTGAAAGAAGTATTTACAATAATTTTAATAAATTGTTGAACAATAAATTTCATTTTCTTCACAAGAAACACGATCTAATTTCCTTTAAAGCAACATTACTTTATTTGTAAGAAAACATAAAAATGCAACATAAGCAAATAAAATAATTCTAAAGACATATAAAAAACCAATTAAAACAAATAATTGAGTTATTCAATCACATAGGTTCATTATTTACAGTTAAATTATGCAAATGAGAAATATCGTTATAAAAATAATAAACTATCACAAAGACTGAATTTGCTTGTGTGATAACATTGATTTCCTTTTTAACATCTTTTTTACTCTTGTGATACTTCCTCCTTAATTTATTTTCATTCTTTTTTTTTTATTTACCATTAATTCCTTAATCAAAATTTATCTTTGCTGCATTCCTATATTCCAATTTACAGTGAAACATGCATTTTAAAACTTAAATATTATTGAAAGTGAAATATGCATTTTAAATCATTTTTCTTTTTCCTGTCACTTTTTGAATCATCAAATAAAATCCCTTTTCAAAATGTCAAAGCAATAGAATTATAATCAAATCTTTGTGGGGAAAGAAATAGGTTTTTTTAATTACCAATTAGGCATTTAATGTTAACAAAAAAATCTTTGGCCAAGAATGCATAGTTGTAAGTTCATGATAAGAATTAAATATAACATTTCAATTTTTAATATCATTGCAAAAAATGCCTCTAAAAATCAGAATGACAATATTACTTATTCTATTCAATTCCTTAGGCACATTCTATTTAATTTTATAAATTTTTGTTAAATAAGGAATTTCAAAATGGAAAATTTTATTTCAACATAAAATTCTCTGTATAACCTCTCTCCTACAAAAAATTTTGTCATGATTCCTAATATTCTGATTTTCTTTTTATTTCCAATAATTATTGCAAAAAGAAGCCATTCAGTTGAGAGAACAAATGTACAAGCTAATTAATGCAACTTACCTTCTGAATGTTTAACTTCTAGCCAATAATGAAATATCTATTTTAATTTTCATTAATAAAATGTTTAAAATTTTCTATAAAATGAGACTGAAATGCCTATTTTGCAATCCTTACACTAGTTGTGAGAGAAATTTCGCTACAAAAAAATTACAAGAAAAGACTATTTTTTAAAAAAATATGATGAGATTTAAAAAATACAGTCTTATGAATTTTTTGTTCATCAAGAGAATAAAAATGCTGATTCCAAGATAAAACCAAAATTCATTGCCTTTCTGAAGCATGAGATGGTCCATAAAGAATTTGTACTACTGGACAGAACTATTAACACCATGTTTTAAAAAAGAAATCCGTGATGCGCAAGTCCCTAAAATGAAGGACCAGAGAGATTTCTGATCACTGAAAATTTCCCAAATGACAAAGCAATGATTTATTGGACAAGGTAAGGGTAGCACAATCTAGCCCAAACCACTGTACTATCTTGATGTGATCTTGGTAAGCCTTTTCCATTTCTTAAAGTAAAAGAAAAAATAGAAAAGTTATCATTTTGATGATAACACAACCATTCAATGGATTATCCAAAAATCTCTAAACTAGGTTGTAGTAGTTGAATTTTAAAAATAGCACTCACAATAGGATCTGTAAATTGACACCCAAAGAAACATTAAGAATTTTAAAAACATGTACTGATCACATGAATTAATATTTTTATGAGAACTTGACCTATTGGTTAGCACACAAGCAAGGAATATATAAAATTAATAATATCCCAAGATATTTTTTTTTACTTTTCACACATAAAAATCATTTATCTGGTATTAGCCTGTAGAAAAAAGATCAAAGATGAAGCATTTTAGCATTAAGGACACATATGAAGAAAATTAATAAAGCATAAATGAAAAAAATATTCCATTCATAAAAAAACTAATATATTTACTTCAGCCACATACTTTCTTGTAGTATGAAAAATAATATGATAAACAAGTTTTGAAACAAATAATTAGTACATTTAAATTAATAAAACTTAACATAAAATATTGATTCCATTTTTGAGTTAACATAAAGTAGGCATCAAAATTTATGGCATACATTCTAGATTTGGCACCAGGTACAGTTTTCAGTGGCATTCAAATGAATATTGTGATATTGAGTAAAACATTGAAGGGATAAGATCCACATTATTTTTTTATATTTAATTTTATTACAAGTATACTTCTGTTGTGTATTTCCTATTTTAATAAGTATAGAAGATATATAGCATGTATGTACAATTTAATTTTAACATTTCAATAATTCCTACTGTGTGGCATCTTGAAGCATATTTTATTTTTTAATTCAGCTTTGCCACAGCTACAACAGTGCTGACCATTCTTTACATTAACTGTTAATACTTTACATTTAATTAAAATTTGTAGGAAATGTCACCCCCTTATAAATAACTTAAATTAGCAAGAACAGCAATGAATATTTTTATGTTGGTGTGTTACTTTTAACTGCTATTTGTTTTTATCCTGCTTTAATATTTATCTTGTGTTATGCTATATCACTCAGTTAAATGTTTTACAAATAACATCATTTAAAATATATTAAGGAATAAATTTTTTCATGATAGACAATATGAAAATCTCAATATTATACAATTGACGTATAACTTGATTAAGGCATGGAATGCATAACACAGTTTTGTTATTATTAAAAAAAAAGTCCTGGTCACTAAACTAGGCAAAATGCAAATTTTCCCACTTAAGTTTACATTTGACAGTTTCTCTTGTTTTAACTGATGAAATCATTCTTTTAAAGACATTACAGAGTGTTTGAGTACAGCATCTGTAACAGTAGAGGTCACAGAGCTAAAATTTAATTCAAAGAAATGATCAAATTAAATAGGGCATTTTATTTTGATAAAATGAAAACAAATAAAATGCAAATACTTAATTTTTAATCATCTGAAAAATTATACAAAAGAAATAAATGAATTGCTGTTCAAGATGCAAAATTAATTATGAAAATAAAAATTTAATTGAAAACACACCCTACAAAGATACAATAAAAATACTGGAACACAGACAAATTGTTATATTAATAAGAAAAGGAATTATAAAATTATGAAACATAGAAATGAATTTTAAAAAATTACTGTGAATACATTTTTAAACTAATTTAAAAAGTTAGGAAATTTAAAAAATGAAAAATAAAAAACCACATACTATAAAATTACTAACAGAATTAAAAACTTTAAAACTATCTACTTTGTTTTTAGCAAAAAAAAAATAAAAAAACATTTTTTAAAAAAAGATTCAATGAAATCTAAAGTTTATACAGAAAAATAGACAAAAACTTATCATACCTTAAAATATTTAAAAATAAAATATTACTTCTCTTCTGATAAAACTATAATGATTGCTTCTAATGCCTTGAAAAATGACATGCATATTCAAAATCTTGACAATGTTTTGATTCTTTAACATTCAAATTTTAACTTAAACAAAAATCTCTCTGTCTCAGAAATAAAGGATACAAATGCCTAAGAATAAATAGTGAAAATATTAATATTTTTATATTACGTTAAATAACTTTTTTAAGAATAAAAATACTTTATTGCTTACATATACTATAGAATTAATACATGTGGTTTCACAAAAGTTAAAAATGCACATTACATACCTCTAAATATGAGGATTTTGTCAGCTCAAAATTAAACAAGCAATAGGACAAAAAAAATTCAAATATATTTTACTGAAAATGAACACAATTTATAAGCATATATATAAAACAATGTCTCAAGTTGCTTAAAAATTGCAGTGTGACAATAATACCTTGCTTAATTTATCAGCATTTACTTGTTTAAATAAAAGCATATAATATAAAAAAATCAAAGTATTCTGCATAATTCAAATCTGTCTGAGGTGCTACAAAAGGAGAGCAAAAAGAAAAAAGTTTGCATGCTATGAAGGTAAATTTAATACAGAATATCTATTGATAAAGTTTTAATATTTTTTTATAGTTCTCTAAACACAGAGTGTCTTTTAAATCAGAAGCAATTGGAGCATATAAAATGTTTGAGCGTGTAAGACTGGAAAGTTACAAAAGAATAATTTTAAAATTATGCAAACTACCATAAGACATAAATTGTGAAAATATGTCATAAAGAAAGGAAAATTCTGTTTTTTTTTTTTTGTTTTGTTTTATTTTTTTTTTTAAATATTTTACATAACCCAAACAACCATGAAGATCCACATGACATCTAAGAGATATCTCGTAGACATTTTATTGGATATCGTTTTGTCTCTGAGATATCCACACGATATCCAAATATCTACGACATATCCACCAGTTATCCAAAGGGTCGCAGCAAATGGATGTCTGATGGATATTGTGACATCTAGTGGATGTAGCCTGGATAACCTTTGGATATACGTTAGACATTCATTAGATATCTCAGAGATGTTTTGATATCCATATGCAATTAAATACAATGTCTAGGAGATTTGATTGGATGTTGTTTGGATATCTTTTTATTCTTCAGAACCTTTAAATTTTCCAAAATGTTACAAAAGTGAAATAGAATTGTAATACTTATAAAATTTTTTCTTTTTTAAGTAAATGATAGTTTTTTTGCAAAATATTTAATTTTTATAAAACACATTCAAAATTAAAATTTTATTATATTGCCCATTTTTTTAAATTATATATAAGTTTTTTCTCTCACACTTTATTGAAATCATGAAATAAGCAAAATTAAATTTCTAGAAAATATTGCTTATAATTCAAGAATAGTTTTTATAACATTATTTACTTACTACTAGATCTCCATCTTTTTTCTATTCATAATGGAAATACTTTTGACATCTTTAAAGGAAAATTTTTATTTTTGAATGTAAAGATAATTTGGTTTACCCATAGTTTGGTTTGTCGCTCAATGGTAATTTTTTTTTTTTTACACACCATAGCTTATGTTTACACGTGGTAATAACCTTGCATCTAATATCAAAACAGCATCACATGTTTGAATTTTCTTAAAATAGATTTTAAAAAATTGCAGAAATGATTGAACCCGAAATCTTTTCTATATAAACATCAGTATTATAGTTCCATTAAAGAAAAGCAAATTATCTTTTAATAGACCCAGTGCTAAAATATTTTAAGAAAAGACAAATTTGATCTATCCAATTGAAATAATGTACGTATTTATTTTTGAATGCTTTAATGACAATTGACCTGTATGATATCAACATACAAATCTAAGTAATCATAAATAAAATTAAACTTTCAAATAAAAAAATTACAGCTAGGTTTAATATGACTTGATATTTTTGTGTATTACTTATTTTAAAAGTGTAGAAAACCTGGGTTTCAAAATGTGGGGTTTGTTTTGCCTTTTGTACCAAAATTTTATGAAAGCTGCTACTAAACATTTAAGTATTTCAAACTCAGACACTTAAATTTTAATTTAAGACTCGACTCGTGAATCTCTAGTTTTAAAAACATTGACTTCCTTATTGCAAATTTTAGATAAAAAATTTTATATTATCAGAATAAGTTCATACAAAAATGCTTTATTATTTATTATAAAAAACTTTATGCTTATCTATTTTTCCATGTACATATTATTTGACAAATTTTTATCTTCACTTTAATAAAAAAAAAAAACTTAATGCAAATCATGTGGGAATGTTACAATCTGTTGGCTTCTTTTCCCTTTCATTTTTACTTATTATTTATTTCTACCTATTAAATGATGCAATTTTTATTCTGCCAGATAAAGCTAGTTAGTACGTACAATTGTAGTCTAAAGAGGATAAATTAACAAGGATTTAAGCTCCATAATGAAGATTGCTTGGTTGGGTTTTCGGACGCAAGGTCTCAAAAAAGGACAAGCTGTGCCAGCTCTATATGAAGAATAAGCATATCAAATGCTTTTAATAGAACAATTCACCTGTACAAATTTTGAATACTTAAAAATTATGTTTCATTAATTTTTGACCAAATACTAAGCAGTTTACATAAAAACAAAACCATATTAATGTTATATTAGAATCAATGAACAAGAAAGAGTATAGTGAAATAGCAATGTTTATTTTTACAAAAATTAAATAAGGAATTGAGAATTCTGATCAATAAAAATATGTTTGCTGCATCTTGCTTTGGCATGTCTCAGCCAGTTTTTAATTGCCATCTCTATACCTGCATCAGTAATGGTTCCACTCACACAAGAATTTGTTTTGGCAGCAGCTGTGAAAGAGAAAAAATATTTATTAATTCAAAAATAATTAAAAATATGGACTAGATTTTTAGAATTCAGGTCCATTATGACAGGTGCATTCATGGTATGTAGCCGAGTTTTACATCACTAAGCCTAATTAAGGAAATAATTAAAATATGAGATGAATAACTAATAAGAGATGAATACTAGAGCAAATAAAATTAACAAATAAGATTGATATGAATAATCTTGGAGCATACAGAAAACTCCATAAAATGAATTGCATAAATTAATCAAACATATTCATTGGATAATTACTTTTTCCAATGATAATTTTGCTCAAAGGTTTTTATAAATAACCATCAAAGTAATAAAAAGTATAGCAAAGTTAAAGTAAAGTACAATTTAAAAGATCTGATATGGTAAAAAATTAATAGTAACAATGATAAATTCTAAACAAAGTATATTTATCAAATAAGTGAATTGATCTCTCTTTGATACCATGATTCTCCACCTACTCAGATGATAAATGAATATAAAAAAGATTCTAAAATTACATTCAATACACAGTTCATATTAGCACTGCATGTTTTGAAAGCGTTAGTAATGATTTATAGTCAAAATAAGAAGCATCCATTTAATCTTAGTCGATTCAAACATCAGGAAAATGATACCGAGAAGCTATTGACATACCAAATACAATTTTACATAATCTGAGACAAGAGAAAACTTCCTTCTTTCCTTTAGCACCAAGCCAGCTATAATGTTAAGCTAAAAAAATCAATCAATTTCTTCATAATATGTTTTACAGTTGAATCAACTGTGTGGCCACCACAGTCAGACATTCTAAAAATCTTTAAAAAAAAAAATAAATAATAAAAAAAAAACACCCTCACCATAAATTTGATTTTTGAACATAAGCATTTACTCAGAATGAGGGAAAATATTACAAAACAATCTTTTATAGTTTCATCTTGCAAAGAAATTTCTATCTTCTGCAAATCTTCGCTTGAGTTAATAGGAAAGTTAACAGGTAGCTCAACAGATTTAAACTCTTAAAGATTTTGATAGTAGACAGTGTTTGCTAAAATAAAATAATTTTTAAAACAAAGAAATATATGCATTTGAAATTTATACAGAGTATTATGCTTATAGTTAATACTTACCACACAATTTATTTAAAATTTCTTGTTGAGAATGAGTTTTTGGTTTGCTTTAATAGTAAATATTTCTTTTGTTAAAAGATGCAAAGCTGAAAGGAATTTTAATATATCAAAATGATGTCTTAAGAATACTAATATTTTTTTATTGAATATATTTATATTTTATGTTCACCAATACTTTAAATTGAGTGTTATTAAATACACCGAGAAAGAAATGTACACATTTTTATCTTATTTTAATGCAACTACAATTTTTTTTAAATTTTATTCCTGCACTTTTTTGTTTTATAATTTTGCAATATATAAACAGTCATTTACGAAACCATAGAAGTAATGAAATATATAAAAGTATCTAAAATATAAAAAATACATAAAATTAATCATATTTTAATGATGGCAATGTAAAACATGTCAGATATAAGCAAATATTGTTTCATTTATTATTAACCAAGAATTTATATTCAAAATGAACAGGTTTTAAATAAAAATATTTTAGCAATACTGACCTTATGTACAGAGTTTCAAAAGATTTACCAAGCAGCTTCCGATGTATTTGCTATAAGCATAGAGGAGTGTACATTGTCAATACCTTCTTGTCTGGACGAAGAACTTGAAACTGGACTTATACGAGGGAGGACAACAATGCCTGTTGTTTCTGTAAATGTTAACCCCATTGTGTCATCGTCAAACTCTAATAGATGGGAAGGAAAAATTTTTCTGTTCCCTTTCCCGCAGTCCTGGTCTGATGTAAGATCAGAGCAATCTTCAGCTTTTTTAAGTGGTGACGAGCAAACTCAAAAGTCTCTAAAAAATTTGAAATTAAAATAATTGAAAAAAATGATATAAGTTGTACTTACAATGATTATAGTTAAAAATAATTTAACCAATAATGAATTTGTAAAATTTATATAAATGACTAATAACTTAACATTTGTACTTAAAAATAAATTCTCATCTATATAAAGAAGTAAAAATAAAATGGCTAATTATATTATTAGATAAATTATACTTGGTAAAATATATTAATGCTTATAATTAAATCATTTAAACCTGTCTTAAGTAATATTTATTAAATTATTAACTTAGTTAAAAAGGAAATCACTTTTTTAATTTGGATAACATTAAAATAATTGCTCTAAAGAAGGATTATAGTAGTAACCATTACCTAAAATGTGGACATAGTGAAATATTAAAAAATACAAGATAAAACCAAAGCAGTTTAAAGAAGTAAAAATTGTTTTTTGAGAAAAGAATATTTACTTACCATATTTATCAAGGATTCTAGCTTCATGACAAATCCATTCATCACATGGCTTCTTGACCAATTTTTGTGCACTGCTACCTTAAAGTGGAGGACAAAGACATCCATTTTCTCTCATCCATGTCAATGACAGCTTCAATTTCATTGGTTTCGGTGAAATTAACAATTGCAAAATTGCTGGGCATAATTTCTATTTTACTAACAATATACATATTTAGTTTATTTACATTAAAAGTAACTATAAAACTATTTAAAATAGCTTCGATTAATAATCTATTATAAACAATAATTTAAAATTGCTGTAAAATACTTTAAATTACATACAATTACAAAATGAACATAAATAATTTAATACTCATAACTTAATGGGAAAACATTAAACCCATTTCCATGTTTAAGTGCAAGACATCTACATTGAATAAACATAATTTCAATATTAAATAAAAAAAATAAATTACAAAATGTTTACAATTCATTTAGAATAATTTCCAATAGTAAACTTACTTCAAATGAAAAAAATAACTTCTGAAATAAGAAATCTCACTTCAAAATAATCGAAGTACGCAAGTCAAATTACAAGAGAAAAAGAACTGTGCATTTGTGAATTTACAACTTAAATGAATTGCCAATTTTAACTTCACTTCACTTCATGAGTTAAGCTACATAACGTCTTAAGTGTTTTTTTTATGTTACAAAAATAGCCCTATTAAAAATATTACACATTTAAATACAATGGAAATTTTGTAAAAAAATTCATTGTCTTCGCTTGTGTTTACATTATATCTTTCTTTAGATGTCTAGGAGATATCCAAGCTTGGATATCTAAACAACATCTATAACAAGTATATCCAGAAATATCTAACTTTAAATATCTAGTGGATATCCATGTGAAGCGATTTTGAGATATCCACATTGCAAAAATTGTGGATATCTATGAGATATCCCTGGAATATCTCCATGGTAATATCTAAACAAGGTTACCTCTGCGATATCTTATGGATATCTAGATCATAGATATCCAAATTGTAGACATCCAGTGGATGTGTTTTAAATCTAAGAGATATCTGGATCTGAATTAGACGTGTTTTGGATATCTAACAGATATCAATGGTTGTGTGGGAATATAAGGATTTTTCATGATAAAAATTTTTATTTGAATTATTGAAATAAAATACATATTTCAAGCTAAAATCTCTTAGCATTATTGCATATAACACACAATTTAAAGAATCATTGAAGCAGAAAAGTATTCAATCAGACTAAAAACTTAACATATCTCTATTACTTTATTTTTTCCACATTAAAGTAAATAAAAAATATATTCTTACAAAAATACTTCAAACCCCAATCCATGGCAAAGCAAAATATGAAGAATTTTAAATCTCTCAAGCATAGCATTTTGTAATTCAGGAGGTGATACCTTTTCATCCAAAGATAAGAGAATAAGGTAAAATATAAATTTACCATAATAATTAATACAAACAATATAAAGTGATTACTTTTTGGAATTAATTAATATTCTATAAAATTGATTTAAGATTATTAATATGCAAACACCTATTACAATAAAGTCTCTATTATCTTTGAACTGAGTAAAATGGATAATTCCTTCTATAATTTACAAAATAATTCAAAAAGCATCAACTGATTGAAAAAAAGTTTCAATAAATGTCAAGTGAGACCATTGCACCAGTATACAAATGAATGAAGAATATTTTATTTTTGAAAATATTGCAGCAATTTTATTAAAAACAGTGATTCTACATTTGAATATTAATAATACAAAGTTTTTTTTTCCAGCAAGATTATGTTCTTTTCGCCCATGAAAAAAAATTGAGCAAAATTTCTCTATTTGGTTAAGAAGAACTAATATATTTTATTTGTGAAAATACTTTCTAAGAATTAATTATAAAGTTCATTTCATCCCTGCTTCTTTTCTCAATATCGTAATTTTTCATTCAATGCATTAAAAAAATAAAAATGGTTTCTAATAATTGATAACTTATTGCATTTTGAGCAATACAATAAATATAAAAACATTAGTTGCAATTACAAAAATCTTTCCAATTCAGGAAAATCGTTCACAATACTTTAACTTACATTGGCTGGAGTGTTAAATACAGTGTCAGGATATTCAACAAATCAAAATTTTGTATTTAAATTATGTCAATAATTGTAATAAGCATTTATTACAAAGTTAAAAATATACTTTTGTATACGTTTGTACAAAAGTTATATTTTATACAATATTATTAATATTAAAATTATAAGAATTTAAATCAGTAAATCTAAAATAAAAATATCACAATAGTTAAAATTATTAGGAATACTTATTCAGATTTATTGATTCATAAAATTTCATACATATTTACCATGAATTAAAAAAATTTAGGAGAAAAAAGAATAAGTTTGTAATTCAACAAGTTATAGTAAACACAAACAAATTGAAATTGATAAATATTATGCAAATTTTATAAATTTAAATAAAACTTTAGGCAATAGTATACAAATAAAATTCTGAAAATATATATTCATTAATTAGAAAAAATTAATATATTTATTTTGTCAATATCATTAACTAATTTAACATTGAAAGCTATACAAATCTAGATCATTAATAAAATGTTTATAATTTTAAGGTTTATTATTTTTTACTTTAAAAAAAAATATTTTTCATATAAGTCATCTTGAAACATAAGATTCATTTTTCTATATTTCATTTCAAATTTATAATATATCTCAACATTATATTTTAGGGATTTATGTAAAAAATGTCTCATGAAAATATAAATATTTATAAAAAAGGAGTATTAACAAAGTTAAAACAAATCCAGTAAAAAAAAAAATTGTGCATTGTATCTCTAAAAATGTACAGAACCTAATATATGTCTGTAATCTTGTTGAATAATAATATTGAACATGTGAATTCTGGATCCCAAGAATTCCTTGTAATTTAATCTTTGAAATTTATGAATTGATTTTGTAGTTTATAAAGCATTATTGAAAGTTATTCATTTTTATATTCATAAATAGTTCTTTTTTTCAATGTGTAATTTTCCACAAATTTTTTAAAATTTTAAAATAAACATGAATAGCTTTTTTCCTTTTTACTTCCTAATTTCAAGCTGGCTAATTTAATAAAATAGATTAATAAATGTATGCAAAGGAAATTCCTCCAAGAAAGAGAACAATTTCAAGAAAGGGGGGAAAATGAGCAATTTTTATACAATTCCTAACAATAAGTAGGTATACCTATTTATTTTTAAACACTAATTATTTTAATCAACTAAATTAGAAAAAAATATCAGTAAATTCAGACAATAATATCATAATTTTGAAATTTTTAACTTCAGAAAAAAACATTAATAACTCAGTAAAATATATTACATACAATAGTAAAGAATAATATACATATAGTTGTTTATCAATCATTTTAATCTCATAATTTAGGTTTTAGTTCTTTAATTTAAAATAATGTAGCATTTGAAAACAATCATACAGCTTAACACTTGAATGGATATCCTCCAATATCAGAAACTATAATAACTTACTCATTTTTATTAAAAATTCATAAGTAGTAAGAATTAATGTTAAGTGCAATACTATTTATTCAAAATTGAATTATATTTAATTGCATTGGAAAATTTGAACATAACTTAATTATTAAGCAAAATTTTAAAGCTTTATTGATATTAGTTTAATAAAAAGCACTTTTCTGTCATCAAAATTTTATGTACATAAATGTTTAAAGCAGCTACTAGTTGATAATTTATAGAAGAACTGAAAGTTTATGTATACAATTTTTGTAAGTTTTTAAAGAAAAGATAACGGAACAACTTTGATATACCCCCCCAAAAATTAATCGCCAAATCTGGCACTTAATTTTTTATATAGAAATTCCCAATGTTTTTTATACATAAATATT
>JAPDSC010085242.1:2555-45907 GCA_026290005.1 Latrodectus geometricus | reverse complement strand
GGTCTTCGGCAACAAATAAAATGTATGCCACTGATTTTTAAGAGACTGAGTATTTTTAATTAAGCGAAATTATGTAAGTAAAAATGACACAGCCATAAGGAATCTTTATATAGTAATTAGTGTACCAACAAGTTAAATTTCATTGTACCTTAAAAATTGTTTTATATAATTTGTTGAGTTTCAGGAACATTATTATTTGGCACGTTTGAGTTTCTAAAGACAAATGTACAGAAAATAATTCAGAAAAATGTATCATACATAAGTTGCACTCGGAAATAAAGATGGTTATTTCTTAAGTAAATTTCTTGTCATCCTTTCATATTATTTTCACATTAAAATTTTGAATTGCATTCTACACCACTGATTTATTGTAGCATTTAAATTGTTTAAAAAATAAGGTGAAATGTATAATTTGATTTTATTTATTTTATTTTGTGTCAAGAAAATATGCATAAATGTGCGGTCAATTTGCTTCAAGAATTTTAACAAAAAAATATTTAATGTATAAGTATTCATTCTTAAACTTTTATTTCCTCAATATATATTTTTCTGATGTCCAAAAATAGTTTAAAAAATATTTATTAGTAAATAAAAATCATTTATCAGTATTATTACGTTAATTAATAGAATTATTATAATTCTCAACATTATTTAATGAAATATAAATAGATGGATTATTTTTAAATAACATACAGAATGCTTTTTCAAAAATTTAGATTTATTTTTCTACTACATCAATTTTTTCGTTCAAATAGAAGAAGCAAAATCCCTATTCAAATTACTACATTTTTCTTACGTAGCATTCATTTCTCACAATATAAACTTACTAGTCTTATTTCAGTTTGTAAAATATAATATCATTTTTCAAGATTTTTAACTGCTTTTTTCCCCACTGCAATTATATCCATTTATACTTTCTTACAGAGCAATACATTTTCGTACAAATTAAATCTCATAATATAAAATTTTTATCAAATAAGTTATTGCGTAAAATTTTTGAGGAAGCAAATATCAGAAAGAAATGATTGCCTTATTTCTATCAAAATTGAGAAGGATTGAGAATAACAACTGTCGTTTCGAATACATAATACTAATTTTATTTGATAAAGTATATTGGACTTACTGACACCTTTGACAAAAACAGTCCCTATCAATATTTCAATATTTTTACAACATGTGCTCTTGTTTAAGGACTTATTGCCTAATAATTTGATAAATTTTATGATTTTATGACACAGAATATGTTTCATTTTTCAACATCACAGAACTAGGTATTTTGCGCTCTTCATTAAATAAATATTTTCACAGCATTTACGTTAGTTATAAACAGTTTATTCTTTTGCAAAATATTCTTAGAATTTTTCAGCAAGTAGTTAATTTTTAAGTTTTGCTATATTTCAAGAGGAATTACAGAAAGAAATTTAATTTATTAGTTATACAAGACAAAATTAAATAATTTTCTAAATTTTCTAGAATATGAAATTACTGTAAATGAGAAAGAACTATCTAATATTATGTATTCCTTACCTATTTACAATGTTTTGTTGTTTAAATTAATTTGTATTTTCAGCTCGATTTTTTAGAAAGCATGAGAATGAGAAATAAAAAAATAATTCTTTTTGCTAGTTAAACTGAAATAAGGGAGTTTTTTTTAATTCACTATTTTTATCAAAAATATTACCTAAAGTGGTTCTAAAGAAAACTTTCTTCTGAAAGAGTGGTTTGCAAAATAAAATATAATCATATAAATAAAATATTTAAAACATTGTAAATCCTTTATCTCACAATGAAAATCTTTCTTTTGTGTCAAAGCTCTATTGTAACGAAAATTCATGTTCGATCCAAGGATCATTTGCAAATAAAATAATTTGAATGCAGCGCCCTCCATAAACAAATGCTATTCATTTACTTTTATTAACTTTAATTTCATTTCCAGGCTGATAATCAAAACTTTAATTTATTTCATCCACATTATATTTTACACTAACAGAAGTGTGGGAAACACGACTGCCGCCATTTCATTCAATAAGGATATTTAAACATTCTGCTGATGAAAGAAAATGGTCACCGAGAAAAGAGCCATGTAGGTATTGCTTCGATTGAAAAGTTATTATTTTGAAATAGTTATTGGTTAATAAAATGCTTGATACATCAGAAAGTAATAATTTCTTGCGCCAATTAGTACCTAGCTCTTAAATGCTGTGAGAAAAAATATTTATTTCTGTAAAAACCATCAATCCTTATAATAATATTCAAAAGATCAAAGCGGTGCTCTTTCTACAAGAATATGGGTAAAACATTTGCAAGAAAAAATAAAACTATGTTAACAGGGAGATAACTTTTTATATGGCAGCGACATTCTGCCATTAATCACTGATGACGACTTATTAATGAAAATCACGGGTGACGGCATATTCCATTACTAATTACTGCTGACGACTTTTTCCATTAATCACTGGAGACGATTTTTACTATTAATCACTGGCGTTGACTTATATCTATCAATCACTGGAGACGACTTTTTACTACTTATCACTGGCTAATGACGACTTTATACCATTCATTTATCAGTGGTAGTGACTATCTATTTATAATTACTGGAGTCAAATTATAATTATTTTGATGGGATGAAGATTATTATCATGTATTCTAGATGGAGAATTTGACAATCATTAAAGACGACTTCTATGAAGTGGAGAAGATGGTAACATTTCCTCGTAGGGGACAAAAAATATATTTATGGTATATGATGGAAATGGACCCTTCCACATAAAAAAGATCTGAAGCATTTGTTCTGTAAAACTAATATCATCAATTAGTTATCTCGTAAAAATTAATATACATATATCAGTCAAAGGATGCTCAAATGTATGAATATAACCATGGATTCAATTATGAGACAGAATAAATAACATATATAGTGCCATTGGAAAACGACAAGCAGATGTCAATACTTCTAATCATCTTTAAATATAATGGGGAAAAAAATACTGTTTTTGTGTGTAAAAGTGAACTTAGGGCTCATTGGCAAAACCACTATAAAAAAACGCATCTGGATTCCTACCTCTTGGGTGATGTGGAAAAGGAATCACTTTTTTTAGCTTGTTTAACTCAAACTTGAATATAAATTTATATTCGTAAGTTAACTCATAGTGATAAAGCATTCAATAGATTTACTGTTCTTAACGTTTAAAAATAATTAATATTTTTCAGCTCTTATTATTTACATTTCCCTAAATCATATAAAATCTAAAATTTGTTTTATGAGACTAATTATTTGAGAGATACGTATTGCATAACTTTTTTGCATAATTAATCATACCTGTAGAAGTAAATATAAGGACATAAAATTAATGAAGTGAAATTATTTAACTTATGATACATGCAAACATTATTAAAATTGCATCACGTTAATAATTCTATAGTATTCTGTGAATCATGAATATTTAAAAGGCTATATTACGGGAAATAAGGAAATAAAGTTTATTATATATGATACTAAAATTTTTAAAAATCTATATTCAATAATCATTAAATTAAAAAAGAAATTTTCATTTTTTCCTTAATTTATGTCCTCTAAAAATAATTAAGTTTAATAAGATTAACACTTTTAGTTTCTCACTCTTTATTTCAGAGTTTTTGAAATTTTTGGAAAAGAAGAAAGAAATTGCTATGGTCTAAGAAAATAAATCAATAGATTTAATATATAATTAAATAATTTTTCATATTCGTCTCTATATCAAAATGAATAAAATTAAAGTATTGTCATGATTATATAATATATTTTAATCGCACAATTTTCTCTTTTTGATATGTTAAAAACATAAATCCTTGATTTCCAATGCGCTGTTGAAATATTCCGATGCTACATAATTTCGATATTCATAATTCTAATGTTTTAATAATAATTAGTTGCCTTAATAATTCAAATGAATGTTATGCTTCTAACAATTGCAAATGTTTTTAAATGGTGTCAATAGAGGGCGACACCAAATCTTTATCACAAACAAGTTATCCATATTAGAAATATTTTTTGTTCGAGAGAGAGAGATTTGTATCTTGTTATATTAGCTTTTAAGTACTGAATTCAATCCTTTTCACACCATGGCTGTTTACTAATAAGTGTTCTTAAAAAGACTATTAGTTTAAATAATCGATCAAATATTTTAAAATAAAATCGTTTGTCACATGTAAGAAAATGTCCCTTGAGCACGTCAGTGTGGGTCATCATCTGTGAAAATTTTACCCGCTTTTAGAACTATGTTTTTCTCCCAACATTCAATGAACTGAAATATTCATTACTATTCAAAACTGCCACTTTGACTCAGGCTTTAAAGGAAAGAATTAATTCAATTATTACAGCAAAAAAAAAAATGGTAAAAATTTGATTTATATTTGACAGCTTCAAAAATATATATATAATAACTGATTCATTAAAATTGGAAAAGAGAGAAAAATGATTAAAATTGAGCAGAGAGATGATATAATCATACAATCCACGAACTCTCATGTTTGAACTGTAACTAGCTCAATGTAACTTGATTCAATCCTGCTGAATGAATTTTGGAGCTAGGACAATAGCTGAAATAGGAGATCAATGTTGCGTTTTTACTTTCCGCATGCACATGCACCAGATGCGTGCTTGAAAATTGTCTTTCTAGTGACTCGTAAATATGTCTAAATCAAATCGTATATATGTACTAGGAAAACATTCATGCAAGATGACATCAAAAAACTGAACACGCTGAATTATTTAATATTATACCTGTCTATTACCTACGTTGATTTTGAATGTAACATTCTTTCTCAAATCAAGTTTTGATTTCAAAATAAACTCATAAAAACTTTCAACTATTTCTTAGAAAAATGATGGTTGATGAAATCTTCAATTGATTTTATGGGTTCTTAGCTAGTAGATTTTAGAGAAGAGTGTCGACTCGCTGCTGTGAAAAATATTTAGAAATTATTAAAATATTAAAAATATTAGAAAAAATTTGTAAATATTTTTATTCAGTTTTCATGTTCTCTCCATTTCCAAAAACTTAAATGAAACCTTATGATATTTTACTAAATGATATACAACCTTAATGGAAATTTGTTTTGAGTCTATAGAAAATATCTGCTTTTCCTACAATCCATAATAAATTTTGGTTTTCTGAATCTATGATCAATTTGGTAAGGTGAAATTATTTTCCCTAGTTTGATAGTGACAGCAGTTAAAAAGCGGGAAATTGATTATTCATTTGCGTATGAATTTTATGAAACAAAGACATAAATAATTTTGAAATTAATTTAATTTTTTGCTACGTAACCAGCTGATGATTTGTGTCTAAAATTATTCTGTCTATGAGCCGCTATGTTGATTTATAATGATTTTTTTTCTAGATATTTATAACACAAAAATTGCTATCCCTTATGAAGAGAGATTGATTAAGAAGAAGGATCCAAAAATGCATGACATTGTATAATTGGACAATTCTAGTAAAGGCCACAATTTTCATATATGAAATTACATTTTTAGGCTATAATTTTATCTTTACATAACTAATTATTATTTTGTAATTCCAAATAATTGTATGAATTGTAAGAATTTAATTTTTAAGATATTTGATACATTTTAAGATATTTGATACATATTGGGAAATTTATTTTAATATTGAAATTATAATGCAATAACTTTCAACTCAATATTGACAAGAAACAAATTTGATGTATTTCAAATCAGGATATTCTTTTTGGATTTTTATGACTTACTATACTTAGAAGATAATAAGTCACCAGTAGAAAACATAACTGTTTCATAGTGTCATTTTTCTTGATTAGTTGAAAATTATTTAAAGCTGTCATTTGAAAAAAAAGATCTTCTGCGACTAACAGAAATTACAAATTCTCTTTAAGAAGGCAAAGAAGTTTTTAAATGTCTATGAAAAGTTTTTCCAAGAAATTGTACTATTCTAAAATAATTCTACTCTGTTATGTTGTCTACGATGCCTTTAACGGACTGCAGTTTGACAGCAATTAGTCGTTCTAGCTGGGACAACAGCCTCATTTTGTTGTTCTATTAATAAAATTATATTAACTAATTTACTGTATTTCCCTTTTTTATTTTGTGAATATGTTAGTTCTCATTTAAAACAGTTACAAATAAGTTTAAAACATACTTGCTAAGTAAATCATGATTAAAACCTGGTTAAAGTGGAAATCATTTATATTGAACGGGTTTAAATAAGTAGCATGTTTATTTGATTAAAAACGGTCAATAACGGGAAATTTAAAGTTTTAAATGTAAAAAAAAGGTAAAAACAATTGAATATATCTGTAAATTTTAAATTATTATTTAGCATTTATTCTCATATAAATCTCTTTTATTAATAATCTATGTTCTCATATAAATCTATGTTTCTTTACAACCATACTCTTTCATACAGTAAAACTGAGCGTGGAGTGCTAATTCAACTGACCACTTCTTTCTGCCTGACTTGCAATTTGTGAGAGTTAACTCAGACGCCATTTAAAAGCTTTGAGTGAAATTCTGTGTTTGTATACATTGAAAACACTGATTTGATTTTTAGTGAATAAAGCGAATAAGTCTGTATATTTTTATATTAATTTGAAAATTGTATTTATATCTCCAGAAATTAAATTGAATTAAACATATTTTTATAAGTTTTGGGATTTATTTGTTTAATATCTTGTACTTTCGCTAAGCCTAATGTTCGCGATGTCAGTACATGTTCCCAATCTTGACGCCATTGAGCCGATGGACTGGGAGCCATGTCCTGATATATTCACTGAAGTGAATGTCTTTTTGCCAATGGGTTCCGTCCCCCTCGATGAGGAGGAACCCATGGACTGGGAGACATCGTTCAGTGAATCAGATTCAAAACCGTCATTAGAAGCTCCATTTGAGACGGGTATTTTGACTAGGAGCAAGGCTCTTCTCCTAAAAGCATCTGTTAGCGAGAGAGCCATTGTTCCAAAGTCGAAAATCCGTCGCAAATGGAACTTGTAAATGATGAGTTTTGTCTCTGACATATTTTATCTCCCTGTCTTTTGAAATTATAGAAACGACAATTTGTAATAGAACTGAAAAACAGCTTGTGACCATTAATTTTTTTATATCGAAAACCTTAGAGTTCTTTTCGAAACACATTGAATCAATATATTTTTTGTACATAAAATCTAAAACAAAATCGTATTTCGGTCTAACAGCAATGGTATTGCATAGATAAGCTCAAAACTTGTAATTTTTAAACACTTTTCAAGAAGTTACGCCAAACATTCATATCTTAATAATATGCTTCACTCGGTGACCATTTTTAATTTCAAGTTTCTAGTTATGAAATATCAGTAATTGATGTGCACTTGTTCCGCATAAGTGGACGGAAGATCATCACCTATTATAAGATCATCGTTGCGTTCACTTAAACTTTTACAGTTTTTGCTATGCTAATGTTGTCGGTGGCTTGTGGTGTCATAATATTACACTTGGCTTAATTAGAGCGTACGAAATAAAATATTAACATCTAAGGAACAATGACATAAGCGCTTAATTAAATTCGAAAGTATTCATTAAATTGACATTTCTTTCTGAGTCTCCTCCAGATCTTGTAGTTGGCGACGGTTCGTAATTTTCGGTGATTTTTCACCAGAGAGTCGAAGTTAAATAACTACCCAACTGAAAGTTGTCAGATTTAAATTTAATTAAAAACAAAACAAATATTTTGAGAGTTCTACTTGGTATTAAATATTTTTTACTTATATTTTCCGATTTGAGATATTCCAGAAAATCTTAACTATTATTTTCGTGAATTGCAATTTTTCCGGTTTACTTGAGTCTTATTCATATCTAATGAATTTAACTTCATAGTGAGATAAGCAATAGAACTTCGCAATTGGACTATATCCGAAAGTTTTCAAATTGACCTCGTACATTTTATCATTTATAAAAGCAATTGCTATTTCAAACAACAAATCTTATGTAAAAAGCCAGTGAATAAAAAAAATTATTGAATAGAGTTATCCTTGGAAATATTTTACAATCTCTATGAAGAAATATTTTCAAATGCCTTGAATAATAATTTTTCGTGTTCTAAAATGGAAATACATTTCATTATGATAATGTTTCATTGGTACATTTCCTAAGCACTCTACATTTTATACATTTTTTTAACTTTTAAAAGACCAGCAATTATGCTATGTAACCTTTTTATTATACAAGTAAATTATAATGGGAATTAAAAGCGTGCTATTCTGTTTAAATATTCACATAACCTCCTTTTTCGACAGGTGTTTTTTTGTTCTCATTTTAAGATACTTTTTGAAATTTTGTTAGTCTATACCGTTTAATTTTACATTTTAATTTATTAATTTCCCTTAGAAGCAACTTCTATTCCCAGTTAACGATTTTTTTTTATTCCAATCGAAAATACATGTGCTAAAATTCTAATGTTTTCGAAAGCTGTAATTTACACTTATTTGTTAAACGTTTCATATATTATTTCCTACAAATGATAGAATTTACATGACGTATTTTAAAAACTGCTTATACTTTTAAATTTATATTGGCTTTAAAAATATAATTTGTGAAAGAAAAATTTTTAGCGATATTTTTAAAAATTACTTAAAATGTTATTACAATTGTACCGTACGATAAATCGATTCCAGAATATTCTCCGCAAAAATAAAATACACTTTGTTTTACCATTTCAGAAATCCACGTCTCTCAATTAAATAATCAGCTCCTGACAGTGATTTTGATTACATTAATAAAAATACTGATAAATATTACACAAATGGGTCTTCGGCAACAAATAAAATGTATGCCACTGATTTTTAAGAAACTGAGTATTTTTAATTAAGCGAAATTATATAAGTAAAATTGACACAGCCATAAGGAATCCTTATATACTAACTAGTGTACAAACAAGTTAAATTTTATTGTACCTTAAAAATTGTTTTATATAATTTGTTGAGTTTATATTATTTATATTTTATTGAGTTTATATTATTATTTGGCACGTTTGAGTTTCTAAAGGCAAATGTACAGAAAATAATTCAGAAAAATGTATCATACATAAGTTGCACTCGGAAATAAAGATGACTATTTCTTAAGTATATTTCTTGTCATCCTTTCATATTATTTTCACAATAAAATTTTGAATTGCATTCTACACCACTGATTTAGTGTAGCATTTAAATTATTTAAAAAATAAGGTGAAATATATAATCTGATTTTATTTATTTTATTTTGTGTCAAGAAAATATACATAAATGTGCGGTCAATTCACTTCAAGAATTTTAACAAAAAAATATTTAATGTATAAGTATTCATTCTTAAACTTTTATTTCCTAAATATATATTTTTCTGATTTCCAAAAAAGAGTTTAAAAAATATTTATTAGTAAATAAAAATTATTTATCAGTATTATTACGTTAATTAATAGAATTATTATAATTCTCATCATTATTTAATGAAATAAAAATAGATGGTCTATTTTTAAATAACCTACAGAATGCTTTTTCAAAAATTTAGCTTCATTTTTCTACTACAATTTTTTCGTTCAAATAGAAGCAAAATCACTATTCAAATTACTACATTTTTCTTACGTAGCATTCATTTCTCACAATATAAACTTACTAGTCTTATTTCAGTTTGTAAAATATAATATAGTTTTTCAAGATTTTTAACTGCTTTTTTCCCCACTGCAATTATATCCATTTATACTTTCTTACAGAGCAATACATTTTCGTACAAATTAAATCTCATAATAAAATTTTTATCAAATAAGTTATTACGTAAAATTTTTGAGGAAGCAAATTTTAGAAAGAAATGATTACCTTGTTTCTATCAACATCGAAAGGTATTGACAATAACACTGTCGTTTCGAATACATAATACTAATTTTATTTGATAAAGTATATTGGACTTACTGACACCTTTGACAAAAACAGTCACTATCAATGTTTCAATATTTTTACATTATGTGCTTTTGTTTAAGGACTTATTGCTTAAAAATTTGATAAATTTTATGATTTTTTTGTCAAAGAATATGTTTAATTTTTCAAGATCACGGAAATAGGTATTTTGCGCTCTTCAATAAATAAATATTTTCACAGCATTTACGTTTGTTATAAACAGTTTATTCTTTTGCAAAATATTCTTAGAATTTTTCAGCAAGTAGTTTATTTTTAAATTTTGCTATATTTCAAGAGGAATTAGAGAAAGAAATTTAAGTTCTTAGTTATACAAGACAAAATTAAATAATTTTCTAAATTGTCTAGAATATGAAAATACTGTAAATGAGAAAGAACTTTCTAATATTAAGAATTCCTTACCTATTTACAATGTTTTTTAGTTTAAATTTGTTTTCTGAGCTCGATTTTTTAAAAAGCATGAAAACAAGAAATAAAAAAAGTAATGCTTTCTGCTAGTTAATTTAAAATAAGGGAATTTTTTGTAATTTACTATTTTTATCAAAATATTACTTTAATTGGTTCTACAGTAAACTTTCTTCTGAAAGAGTAGTTTGCAAAACAAAATATAATCATATATATAAAATATTTAAAACATTTTAAAAACATTATCTCACAGTGAGAATCTTTCCTTTGTGTCAAAGCTCTATTGTAACAAAAATTCATGTTCGATGGAAGGTTCATTTGCAAATAAAATAATTTGAAAGCAGCGCCCTCCATAAACAAATACCATTCATTCACGTTTAATCACTTTAATTTCACTTCCAGGCTGATAATCAAAACTTTAATCTATTTCATTTAAATTATGTCCGCCACAATTTCATTCAATAAGGATATTTAAACATTCTGCTGATGGAACAAAATGGTCACCGAGAAAAAAGCTATTTGGGTATTGCTTGGATTTAAAAGTTACTTTGAAATAATTTTAGGTTAATAAAATGCTTGATATATCAGAAATTAATAATTTCATGCACCAATTATACCTGGCTCTTAAATGTTGTGAGAAAAAAATATTTATTTCTTTAAAAACCATGAATCTTTATAATAATAATCAAAAGATCAAAGCGATGCTCTTTCTACAAGAATATGGGAAAAACATTTTCAAGAAAAAATAAATTTATGTTAACGGTGAGATAACTTTGTATATGGCAGCGACATTCTGCCATTAATCATTGATGACGACTTATTACTAAAATTCACGCGTGACGGCATATTCCATTACTAATTACTGGTGACGACTTTTTCCATTAATCACTGGAGACTATTTTTACTTTTAATCACTGGCGGTGACTTATATCTATCACTCACTGGAAACGACTTTTTACTACTTATCACTGGCTAATGACGACTTTATACCACTCATTTATCAGTGGTGGCGATTTTTTATTTATATTTACTGGAGTCAAATTATAATTATTTTGATGGGATGAAGATTATTATTATGTATTCTAGATGGAGAATTTGACAATCATTAAAGACGACTTCTAAGATGTGGAGAAGATTTTAACATTTCCTCGTAGGGGACAAAAAATATATTTATGGTATATGATGGAAATCGACCCTTCCACATAAAAAAGATGTGAAGCATTTGTTCTGGATAACTAATATCATCAATTAGTTATCTCGTAAAAATTAATATACATATATCTGTCAAAGGATGCTCAAATGTATGAATGTAACCATGGATTCAATTATGAGACAGAATAAATAACATATACAGTGCCATCGGAAAACGACAAGTAGATATCGATATTTCTAATCTTCTTTAATTAGTCTCATATTGGATATTATTTAAGAATATTGAAAAGAGAGAATCGAAACAAAATAAAAGGGAACAAGTTAATATATTTTTTTAGTCTGTAAAATTGAGGTTTCATAATTATATCATTTTATAACATTTTCATAGCCTTATTTTCATAGCATTTTTCAGTTTTATGTAATTTTTACAATTTTTCTTAATGCCAGAGTTTATTGTATGCTTACATGAATAGGAAAAATGTTTAGAATTCAATATAATTTTCAATAATATATTTAATCAGTTGATATTCAGTTGAAATTTTGATAAATTCATGCGTTGAATGTAAGTATAAATATGTCGGAAATACTTAAATATTTGTTACACTAACTGCAGTAATTAAAATTTTTTATTCACAATATTTTCTGTTTACTGAATATATATTTAAAAATACCAGGGTCTGCTTTGCTGTTTTATTCTTTATTGTTACCAAAACAAATCTCATGCATGCAAATCCTGGATGAAAGAGAATCAATGAACGAAGTTCTTTTCATTATGGTTTCTCGCATATTAATCATATTCTGAAAAGCTGCTTTGCATTCTACATTTTATTTTGAAATGCTGCAGACATTTAGGTTATGTGTATAAACATAGTTATGCAGCTTATCATAATTTTAAAATAACAAAATTGCGGAATTTGTTTATTAAAATGGAAACAATTAGATAAAGTTGTAATTTCTAAAATAAAATATGAAACGGATTAAAATTTCGTTTCAGGTTATACATTATAGAATTTATAAGAAAACAGAACTGCGGGCAAATCATAGCATTGTACATTTTTAGAACATAGAAAAATAAACGGAGTTGATGTATTTTCCTCAAGAAAATTAATGTATGGAAATAAATAGTGAAACCCATCATGTTCCTAAATATTGTTCGAGATTCCTTAGAAACTTTCAGCATATTAACAGCATAATTTTAACATTCTTATCGATGTTAGCAATTTCGGATTTTTGAAATTTAGAAATCTTCAAAATTTTAACTAACTTTAATAATAGAATTTAATTAGCATGATTCTAAATATGAAGTTGTGACTTGTGACACTGATTTTTCAAAGGAATGAAACCATGATTCACCGTTGCACTGCAGAAACTTTTGGAATTATCTCATGGACAATGCGACCAGTTGTAGCCTTGTCCCAGAGTGATTGCCAAGCTTGCATCATGTGGGTTTTGTTCTCACGTTTGAGAAATGACCTAGGGATTGGTAGGTCGATTGTGTGGTCATCTGAGGTAGTTGCATCTTTGGCCAGCTTATCTGCCAACTCGTTACCTTCTAGCCCCACATGGGCCTTAACCCAGCCAAGATAAATTTGGTCAGTTGTATTGAGCTGATTTTGTATACTAGGGGCTAATGAGCTGGTTGTGCTTTGGTTTTTAATAGCCAGGAGAGCTGCCTGGCTGTTCGACCAGATGGTGACCTCTTCATTGATGGACTTGGCCCAAGTGACTGCCATATGGATGGCTAGTAGTTCCGCCTGAAAAACAGAGTTATTTGGGTTTAGCTTAAACATTTCCTTATGTGTAGTAGCATTGTTGGTAAGGGCTACAAAGGCAGCACCTACATTCCCTTCCAGTTTGGAACCATCAGTGTAAACGTGGCAGACGCTTAGGAGCCGCTTCCCATCCTGCTCAGTTCCTACCTCGATGTATTTGTGTACTTTGAATTTCCCCGGGTGGATGGATAGACGTGAAACTTTTGTCTACTTTTTCCGGGTTAGCTTGGTGGACTTGCGATTTGAATTCAGCTTCCATTTATATGGTCAGTTGAAGGGGTGGGATTCCTGTGATGATTTGCAGTGCCGCTGTGGCTGTTGTTTTAAAAACTCCCGTGATGTTGAGGAGGAATTTCCTTTGTATTCTGTCAAGGAGGTGTCTATTTTTGACACGAAGGTTCCTTCCCCAGATCATTGCTCCATGTGCCATTATTCTTTCAGCTATGGTTTTATAAAGATGAATCCTGTGTTGTTGGGAAAAGCCCCACGTGGACCCGGCAATACGCATAAGCTGCTGATGGATTCTTGTGGCCTTGTCTCCTTGCTATTTAATATGGGGTTGTTGGGTTGGGTTTTATGGCGCAAAGTCCAATAAGGACAAGCTGCGCCAAAAATAATATTTAATTAAAACCTTGTTAAAAACCCAAACTCAACGTTAAAATGTTAAAATACAAAAAACAAGTGTATATCATATGATTAAAATTTAAAATATAATTAGTAAAATGAAAGTAAAAATAAAATTCATAAAAGTGATGTAATACTATTTAAATAAAATAAATAAAACCAATTGCCTTTAAAAAGGCAAAAAGGTTTCTGTGGGGTGGCTCCCCCACTAAATCATACATAATTAAAATATCTGTTTGAAAAAATATAAAACGATAGAAGTTAAAATCAGGACATGAAATTAAAATATGATAAACAGAGTATGGTACATCACACGTTTCACACCATGGATTTAGTTCACTTAAAAACAAATGTCTGTGTGTGAAACGTGTGTGTCCGATACGAAGGCGAGTTAATCTAACATCTGCTCTTCGTATCGGTAAAACTGAAGATGGAATGAAGGATGGGAATATGGCACACAATTTATTAGAGACCTGCATACTCCATAACTCCTGCCAGAGAGATTTAACAAATATTTTAACAACCCTTCTCACATCGAAAAGAGGGACAGATGAATGAAGTACGGACGATGCAGCTTTAGCAGCTGCATCTGCCTTTTCATTTCCCTCTAGACCTACATGACCTGGGATCCAACAGAAAATGATGTTATAACCCTTGCCAGCAAGGGAATCCAATGCTCCGAAAATCTTGGACACAACTGGATGACAATTATTATAGTTTTCCAACGCTTCTAATACACTCAAACTGTCAGTATACACGCAGATTTTATTAAACTGCTCTGTATTCACTAGCTGAAGGGCTTGCTGGATAGCTGTAGCTTCAGCGGTAAAGACGGAGCAGGACGTATGGAGGCTGTAACCATGACTGGTATTAGCATAAAATATGCCACAGCCAACATGTCCTGCAGTTTTTGAACCATCCGTGAATACAGGCGTGTATGATGAATACTGACAGCGATGTGATAGATAAAGCTGTTGAAAAACTGTTGAAGTTGTGTCCGATTTTGTATATTGAGCAAATGGATTAATAATAGTTATCTGTGGATCGTACTAGGGTGGATGTGATTGTAAGTCCGTTTTAATAAAACGGACATCATGTAGGTCTGTCAAATGGAGTTGATCTTTAGTTCGAGTGAGAAAAGGTTGGATGCTGGATGGTCGAGCATCATATAGTCTCTTTAATGCAGGAGAAATGGCCAAGGAACTTAAAGGATGTTGAAGGTCAGACATGACCTTTGCGTAATAATTGAGAGACAGCTGCATCCGTCTCAGGTCTAAAGGCAATTGATGACAGATGGCATAAAGACTCTGGACGGGTGATGTGCGGAATGCGCCTGAACATATTCTCAAAGCAGAGTGATGTACAGTATCCAATCTGCGTAAGACAGAAGACCTAGCAGATCCATAGACAACACATCCGTAGTCAATACGAGACAAAATGATTGATTGATAGACAAGAAGCAGTGACAAGCGATCAGCACCCCAAGATGTATTTGAAAGCACCTTGAGGATATTAAGCGATCGCTCGCACTTCTTCCGCAAATATAAAACATGCGGAAGAAAGGTCAGTTTTCGGTCAAATATCACACCAAGAAATTTGATCTCGTTGACTACAGGTATTGAAGTGTTGTTCAATTTGATAACAGGATCGTTATGAATGCTGGTCTTCTTGCAGAAATGGACACAACAGCTCTTGCTAGATAATGTAAAGCCATTCTCTGCACACCATGCAGCTATTCTATTAACAGATGTTTGTAGTTGCCTCTCAATTAATCGCATGTTTGATCCTTGGCAAGATATTTGCAGGTCATCTACATACATTGTGCCATAAACAGGAAATGATAAAAGATGAAGAATATGACTGATGAATAAATTAAAAATTGTTGGACTTAAAATAGAGCCTTGGGGAACACCCTCGGCTTGAATAAAAGTACTGGACAAAAGGTGTCCAATACGAACTTTAAAAACTCGGGAGCGTAAGAAATTCTGAAGGAATATCGGAAGATTACCCCGAAAGCCAAAATCATATAATTTACGGAGAATACCATATCGCCACGTACGGTCGTATGCCTTCTCGATGTCAAAGAAGATGGAAACCAGATGGTTTCTCCGCACAAAAGCGTTGCGGATTTGGGTTTCCAAGTGTGTAATGTTATCTAGAGTGGATCTCCCTTTACGGAAGCCACTCTGATTTACATGTATACATTTATTTTCTTCTAAGACATATACGAGACGGGCGTTGACCATACGTTCGAGAGTCTTACAAAGACAGCTCGTCAGAGCTATTGGTCGATAATGTGAAGGATTCGAAGTATCCTTACCAGACTTAAGGACAGGAATCACTATTGCTTCGCTCCAAATTGATGGAAATGCATTTTCAGTCCAGATCCTATTGAACAAATATAATAAGTTCAACAGGGAAACTGGACTTAAATGTCGAAGCATTTGATAGCTGATTCCGTCTGGTCCTGGGCTGGTATTGTTAGCCTGCTGTAATGCTCGCTTCAATTCCAACATCCGAAATTCGCATTTGTAAGGAAAAGCTTGTCTTTGGTTGAAACGTATTGAAGTTTGCTCAGCTCGACTCTTTGTCCTTAAAAACGAAGGACTGTAAGAGTCAGAGCTGGAAACGCTAGCAAATGTTTCACCAAAGACGTTAGCAATATCCATTGGAGAAGAGTATATAGCAGTTCCGGTTTTCAAAACAGGAAGTGAAAATTCTGTATAGATACCATTGGCTGCTTTAACTTTCCTCCATAACTGCTTGCTGGATGTGGAAGGTGTAATTGAAGAGACATAGCGAGACCAGGATTCCTTCTGACTTCAACGACGAGCTCTGCGAGCTAATGCTTTTGCTCTCTTAAAGGCAATAAGATTCTAAGTTGTGGGGTACCTCCGAAACAACCCCCATAATTTCCTTTGTTTTTTATATGTTTGTTGACATTCTTGGTTCCACCATGGTTTGCAACGCCGTTTTGTTATAGAAGAACTTTTAGGTATAGAAGTATCAGCTGCACTTATAATTGTTTCGGTGACATTTTTAACGGCATTGTCAATATCATTGATCATCACCATATTATCATCAACAACTGCCAATTGTGTAAATAAAAGCCAATCTGCCCGACTGTACACGTACGTAGGTAGACGTTGTTCTACACTAGTACCTCCAGCCTGGGAGATGACAAGAGGGAAATGATCGCTATTATGCAGATCATTCCCCACTGTTAAACTTAACAATGGCAGAAGTGAGGGTGTACAAATGGCGAGATCGAGAGAATGAAATGTTCTAGTGGGAGTGTGGAAATATGTTTTCTCGTCGGTATTTATCAGACAGAGACAGTTATCAGAAATAAACTGCTCTATCTGACGACCGCGAGAATTCGAATCACTACTTCCCCACAAAGAATTATGGCCGTTAAAGTCACCCACCAACAAAAATGGTGTTGGCAGCTGATCAACAAGATTATCAAGTTCTTCTTGGCGGATGGCATCGTGTGGTGGCAAATATAAACTACAGACTGTAACCAAGCACGTTGTATGTATTCTTATAGCTACAGCCTGTAGAGTAGTATTTAATGGGTGGGCAGTGCTGGGGAAGTTATTCGATGTTAATATACAAACACCTCCAGACACTGCACCATCGTCACCACAGTCTTTTCTGAAGCATTGAAACCCACGCATAGAAATATTATTGTTAGACTTCGGGAAAGTTTCCTGAAGTGCTATACATGCGGGGTTATAAGCTGATGAAATAGACTTGATGTCATCAAGATGTGATCTTAAACCATGGCAGTTCCAAGAAACAAAGGAAATTATTTTTTAAATAGAAACGCTCCTCCCTGGAAGGCGAGTCCTCGATCATTTCCTCGAACGATAAATTATCGTCCGAGGGATGAAGGGAGACAGCATCAGCTTCCAGGGTCATGGCTCTACGGGTGGATAAGGAGGATTTACGGAAACCCTCCTTTGCAGATTTTAATTTAGAGGATTTAACTCCTCTGGATTTAGACAAAGGAGCTCTTCTGATAATTGGAGATGTAGATTTTGGTCTTTCAATGTTAGTTTGGGGTAATCTTGTAACAGGGAGTGACATAGTATCTGTTTGAGTGCTAATAGTTCTGGTGACCTTTCTTGCAGCGGCTGCATAACTCAATCCAGATTGCGGTGTCCGAGAGGTAACTATTTTTCTAGCCTCAGGGTAGGAAACTTTATTTTTCACTTTCAAGGTGGTTATTTCTTTTTCGAGTACCCATTGAGGACAGCTACGAGAATAGGAGGGATGGTCACCATGACAGTTGACACATTCCTCCTTTGCTGTACAGGTCGAATTATCGTGGCCAACTGCTGCGCAGCGAGCGCAAGTCAGATTGCCCCTGCAAGCATTTCTCGAGTGCCCAAAACGTTGGCACTGAAAACATCGCAAGGGATTAGGTATGTAGGGCCGGACGGGAAGATTCATGTATGCAACTTTAATATTGTCTGGAAGGTCTGGTGTCGCAAATGTCAGAATGAGATGCTTAGTTTCAAGAACTTTGCCATCTCTTCTGACAGTAATGCGCTTAACAGCACAGACCTTCTGACTTTGCAAATTCTCAAGAATCTCATCCGTCGGCGAGTTCAACAGATCCCTTGCGGAAATTACACCTTGTGAAAAGTTTAAATAACCATGAGGCGAAACAGTTACCTCAATATTTGCAATCTTTTGCATGTTGATTAACAATGCTGCTTGTTTTGAGTTTGCAGCCTCCACTAATAAGTCACCAGAACGTAACTTACGGATATCTTTCACTTCCCCAATTAAACCCGATATTCCTTTATGTATAAGAAAGGGGGACACATTTTCAAAGGAACCCTCCTTTCTTTTGATCAGAAAAAATTTCGAATGTTCATTTATTCCTAAGTGCTCCCGAGGGAGAAAAGAAAAATTTTTGTTCTCCATTAGTGAATTTTTTAAAATTTCGGGACCTGACCGCACCACCCACCACCGAGTCCAACAAGGGGATGCAGACCAGCTGCACCAGTGCTAGCCAGATCCTATACGCTCACAGTACATCCCTATGATGGCCTCCACCCTTAACGAGTCATCCAGCAGATGTACCGATCGCTTGATCCATAAAGCCGATTGATGTGCTGAGGACCACAACACACCTCCCGTTTACCTGAAGCAGAGGCCAAAGTAATGTGTTGGTCTCTGGGGGCCTCAATTACCAGGACCCTCCTTTCCAGGGACACGGGTCTCCACGCACGACAAACACGTGGGTGATTTAGTCCCCAAGAGTAGCTCATAGCAACAGAGCGGCGACAGCTGCTCAAGGGGAGCCCTCAACCTCATGAGAGGCAACCACATTGAGGGGGAAAAGGAAGGAAAAGCAGAAGGGTAGAGGAGAGAAGAAAAGAAAGAGAAGAGGAAAGATCACTGGGGTACCTCGGGATTGTGACACCCGTGTTTACTTAAAGAAAGTAAACCCCCTGAGGGAATTTAATATGGGGTGACCAGTTAAATTTTTCATCTATAACGACCCCCAGAAGTTTAATGGTTTTTGCTCTTTTGATTTTGAGAGAATGCCAGTAGATTTAAGGGCCGCATTGTAGCTTAGTTAGTAGCATATAGGATGACTTATCCACTGAAATTTCCAGCCGATGTTTAGTGGTCCATTGCCGGAAAATGTTGAGGGCTTCTGTGGAGATTCTACCCAGTTTCCTCTCGCTGCTTGCTGCGACCACAAAAGTAAAGTCATCAACAAAGTCCGGGATGCTGACTAGTGAGTTTGGGTCTCGATCTTTGCCTAAGGCAGACCTTTGCCTAAGGTAGTTTGGGTCTCGATCTTTGCTATGAGGTTCCACATGATGGGACCACTGCAGGAGCCTTGGGGACACCCAATGGTTCCGTTCTGCTTGGCCAAGCCCTGGCTGGTCATGATGCCTATTTCTCTGTCCTCCAGGTTACTAAAGAGTAAGTTTTGGATGGTAGATGGGCAGCCGTAATTATCCATTGCCTGCCTTATGGAATTAAGGGGAGCAGAGTCAAAGGCACCCTTGATATCTAACGATATAATGCAGCAATGCTTTGCTGAGGCTTTGGCATGACTGATGTTCTGGAGGAGATGTTGTAAAGCGTCGTCCACAGACTTTCCCTGACGGAATCCAAATTGGGCATCGTGAAGTAGATGGTTGCTTTCTAGGAAACAGGTGAGCCTGATTGTTGTTATTTTTTTCAAGTGCTTTCCTCAAGGATGGAAGGAGGGTGATTGGTCTGTAGGACCTGACATGATGTTTATCTTTTCCCTCTTTGTGGAAAAGGATAATATTGCCGAATTTGAGGCTTGTTGGAAAGTGGCAGAGCTACCAACAGGTTTGGAGGAAGGTTGTCAAGAGGTCAAGAAAATGTTTGTGGATTTCTTTTAGGACAACATTGTCGATGCCATCAGGACCTGGAGCTTTTCCGTTTGGTAATGATGTTAAAACTCTGGTGATCTCGTCAGGGCTTAAGTTTGGCCCTGTGTTATCTTCTGCTCGGCAAGAGTGGTAGGTGGATGTAGTCTGCTGAGGAAAGAGTTCCTGGAGTATACTTTCCGCAATTTGGATAGGGTTCCCCGCGTTTGTTCCGGTACTGAAGAGGCACGATGGTGGAGAGCTGTTTTTGAACGTGGCCTTGTAAATTTTTCCAAAAGGATTGACTGCGGAGGTACAAATTTGGCGCCAGCAGGATCTTTTCCTTGTTCGGATTTCTTTAATGTAGCTTGCTTTGGCTTTTTTGTAATTAATAGTTTAGCTTTCTCAGCATCTCCTGCTTTTTGAGCTCGCCTGCGGAGGGCGTTGAGTGCTTTTTTCCGTATGTCCAGTGAGGTAGTCCACCAATTAGGAAGGATGTTATGTTTGTGCTTAACTTTGCGATAAGCTTTGGTTTCGCAAAGTTAGGAAATGAGCAAGGTTTGAAGATGGGAGGTGGCTATGTCAAGTTGACTGGCTTTGCAACAGTTGTTGAGTGTTTGGATAAGGTGAGGAACATGGGAGCCAAGGTTTTCAATGAGTTTTTTATGGCTGCCATATTTAGTTTTAAATCTTGTAAAGGTAAGTATGTCTGTGGGCTTGTTCAGCTTAATTTGGATGTACCCGTTATCGCTGAGGGGTTCGGCATCAAGGACCTCCCAGGAGCATTCCAAGGCAAGGGCTGGATTGGAGGCTAATGTTATGTCCGGCCACCCTTCCTGCGTAGATGACAAAAATGTTGGGGGGGGCTCCCATTGTGTTTAGCAGGTGTAAATTGTTGGTGACAATGTAGTCCAGCAGTTTCTCTCCTCTAGCATCATTGTCTTTATAACCCCATACCAGGTGGTGCGCATTGAGGTCAGCTCCTATGAGATAGTTTTCGGCGCCACCAGAATTGTGGATAGATTCTAGGTCGTTTAAAGTATCTTCAATGGAGTTTTGCGTAGTGGAGTTAATTCGATATCTGTGGTTGAGTGGGGGACTATAGGCTGAGACTATGGTCAACTGTTTATGGCCTACTGAAATCTTGACAGCGATTGCCGAGCTAGTTTTGCAGAGTAGGATGGGGTTTAAGTTTGATGTTATGATTATTCCTGCCTTTTTATTGCCCGAAAGCCAGTAGGTCCATGAACTTGGAATGTAATTTGTTGTTTTGGTTAAGGATTGGTTCTTGAATAATGAATATGTTGACGTTAAGTGTAGTAGCAATGATCTGTATTTGGTCTGTAGGTGCGCTTGATCTCATAAGGTTGATTTGGATAATGGTTGTATTTTTGAGATCCTGGTTTTTCCTTTGTTGGCTGTGCTTTGTTGGTTTATTTTGTGTGCTCATTGTCTGGGTTGTTAAGTAGTTTGTTGTTGGTTAAGGTGATATAAGTAGATAGGACACTTTGTGGAGTAGGCTGCGTGATTAGGTCTGAAGTTGGCCCCGTCTTTGTTAGCAACCAGGCAGTTAATGCACTCTAGTTGCTTAGAAGTGCAATCTTGTTCCTGGTGGCCATGTCCGCACGTCCCACAGACCTTCCTAAAGGAGCAGGTCTTGCCTAGGTGGCCATAATCCAGGCAATTATAGCACCTAATTATCCTTCTGTAAGGCCTTGTGTAAATTTTGTTAAATCCAAAAAGTATAGTTCGGTGCTTGAGTAATTCATACTCAGTGGCTTTGTCCACTTCAAGAACAAGGTGTATGTAAATTTTCCCGGGATCTGTGTGTTTTGATTTCCACTATTCTAATGTGGGCTTCCGGGTACAATTCTGGGATATTCATTGTAAGCTGCTTTTGGATATTATCATCGTCGATGTGTTGGGGTACAATAAGTAGGATGATTCTTTTATGACTGATGATTGGCTCCTCGATGACTAATTTCTGGTTGGCTAGTTGGTTAATGAGGGATTCCTTAGCTTGTTCAGTGTGGCAGAGAACCTTCGCCGCGGATTTGCCCCAGACCACTTTCTTTAGGTTTACATCACTCTTTAGAGTTTCCAGGTTATTTTTAAGAGATGTAATGTTGTTTGTTGGTGGGTTTTATGATTACAGTTGTTCTTTTAGTGATTTCTGATTTTTTTTTTTTTTTTTTTTTTTTTTTAGGACTTCACTATATGTTGGCTTGTGTGGGCTCTGTTTCGTGTTAGTTAAGTATTTCTGCGTTTTTTCCTGGTGTTCTCGAATCGTTTTTAGTTCAATAGTAATTTGATCAATTTTATCGTTGATTGTATCTGCTTTTAGTTGTTGTTCCGTGGCCTGTATGGTAGTAATTTTATCCCCGAGTTGACTGATTAATGCCTGGGCTTGTGATCTTTTATGGCCTGGCAGGTAGTATTTATCCCCTGTTCTTGCGGTGATGATTCTCTCAAGGTCATTCAGGAGAGAGGTGGGGCCCTCATCTGGAGAGCATTGTGTCAAATGTCTATTAAGGTGGGGAATAAAAGGGTCATCCGTCGTAGGTTCACAGGGAGTTGAGCCGGAAGAGGTCATCTCTTGGTTTGAGCCTGTTGCAATGTGTGTTGATTCGTTTGCAGCAATGGGGCAGAGTATAGAAGAGTTCATGATTTCCTATTTGGTTAGGGAAGAATCCAAGGTGTTGACAAGAAAATTTAAAAGGAGAGACAGATAATCGGAAGTGGACCAGATGCCCCTCAACCCTGCTCCGGCATGTTCACCGCACTCAAGTGGTTAGATCGACTAACAGACTCTCATGGAGTAAAAAAAAAAAACATTGTGGAGAGAGAATTTAGTCCAGGGACCCTGGGGTAATTGGGAGCTGGGAAGAATGCTATTGAAATCTTGATTGGTCTAGCTAATTAAGCATAGAAATTTGTGAAAATGGTGTTTTTTGGTATGGGTTTCAAGGAGAGTGAGCAAAGAGCTGTAACAAATGATATGTGTTAAGCCACAGTTTAACACACAAGATACAATTACAATACTCTATTACAATAATCCAAATTGAATAATTCAGTGAATATTCCTTGTATCACTCCTAGTGTAGCACCGTGGTTCAGAATAAATTGATGGGTAGAAAGAAATTAGTCCCGAGACTCTGGAATAATTAGGAGCTGAGAAAAATGTTAATTAAGATTTAATTAGTCTAGCTAATTAAGTGCTTGTAATGTTAGAAACTGTAATTTTAGTTTTGGTATGATGGAGAGTGAGGTAAAATGCAAATTTACAATGAAAGCGTAAAGCCTAGTCGGCGGTAATGGGGAAAGGTTATGCGAGATTTGAAAATGGATAAGTAATTAAAAAATAAATAGCAGTGCAATTGGCACACGGAGATTATGGAACAACATCATTGTCATTGTACAATGGTCAAAGTCTTTGTTTTCAACAGTTCGTTCAAAATTGTCTCGAACGGCAAGCATAATGTTTCGTTACTCGATGAAAAAAGAATTTTGTCACAACGAACTCGTTCTTTTCTAACGTACGACGTCGAAGCGAGAACCAAAGATCTTCATGTTGATAACGACTTCCGGCTCATATCGTATAAAAGGAAGAGCCGCAACGGACGCTCGTCACATTCTGTTCTTAGCTTTCGAAGCGTGCAGATCCATTTTCTTTCTCTTTTAGAAAATGACTTACAACTTGAATTTCGTAGCAAGACTGATACTCGTTCAAAACGATGAAGGCGAAACGGTGGCTGGTGAAATCGAATTCACAAACACGTTCGATGGGAAGAAAATTTCCGTCATGTCTGGCCTGACTCATTTCCAAATGCCGTCGACAGCAACGCAAGACTGTCAAAAATTCATCGTTCCTATCAAAGACATAGGAGACTTTATTAAAAACGAACTGTACGAGAAATTCCTGAAAGGAGACGATGGCTGGGATCCCAGCATAGCAAGTGACGAGCCATGGACTGTCACTTACTTGCGGAATTTGATGCCGTACGTGTATTATTTTCCCAAGGGGACACTCGAAAATCTTTTGTCGAAAACCAATTGATTGTTCGCCTTGAAAGGTTAGCCCTTTAGCCTTAGAAATTAAAGGGGTAAAAAACTCGCAGAGAGTATCACATGTGTGCGCTCTCTTCGATTTTTTTACGACACACAATGAACCAATTTTGGGACGATTATCAAACCAAGATTTGTTTTCTTTTCTAACGTTGAAAACCAAAGCATAAGATTTTCATGTTGATAAAGACTTATCTCGTATAAAAAAAAGAAACAGTCTAAAAATAAATTTTGGGACGTCACAAGTTTTCTTTTCTAACGTTGAAACAAGAGCCAAAGATCTTCATGTTGATAACTTCTGGCTTGTATTGTATAAAAGGAAGAGTCGAAACGGATGCTTCACAAATTTTCTTCTCAGCATTCAACACGTTCAGATCATTTTATCTTTCTCTTCTCAGTTTTCTATCATGTCATTAAACGTGAATTTCGTGGCAAGAATCAAGCTACTTCAAGAAGCCGGTGAAACAGTTGCTAGAGAATTAGAATTCACCAGCACATTCGATGGAGACAAGATTTCAGTCGTGTCCGGCTTGAAGTTTTTCGAAATGCCAAAGACAAACGACGGTCGAAAATTCGTCGTTCCCGATAAAGACTTGGACGAATTCTTGAAAGATCATCTGTACGAAAAATATTTGTAAGGAGACGATGGCTGGGAGTCTAGCATTGTCAGTGACGAGCCATGGACAGTCAAGTATCTTCAAGATGTGTTGTCTTCTTGTTCTGCGATCATCTCGACAACAATAAAGACACACGTTTGCAAGGAACACGAGACAAACAACGAGCTCACTGATCGCAAGCTACGATCTTTCTTCCAAACGGTAGACGAGCTCTCTCAGCAGGAATCAAGAGACACCAGTCGCTCGTCAGTGGACGAAGATTGAAGACCATTTACACAGGCCACCGTATGCCCAACCTTTGGAAAAACGGAAGAAGCACAAGCGCTGAGCTCTGTCAGCTAGAATCAAGAGACACCAGTCGCTCGTCAGCGGAAGAAGCGTGAAAACCATTTACACAGGCCAGTGTGCCCAAAAATACGGAACACGAAACACAAGCGCTTTTGCTGAGGCTCAGCAAGAATCAAGAGACACCAGCCGCTCGTCAACGGACGAAGCGTGAAGACCATTTACTCAGGCCACCGTATACCCAAGCTTTAGATAAATGGAACACGAAGCCTGTTTCTGAAAAAGTGCTTGTGCTGAGGCTCAGCAAAACTAAAGAGACACCAGTCGCTGCGCCTCAGCAAGAATCAAGAAGCATCAGTCGCTGAGTCTAAGCAAGAATCAAGAAATACCAGTCGCTCGTCAGCGGACGAAGCATGAGGAACATTTACACAGGCTACCGTATGCCAAAGCTTTATAAAAATGGAACGCGAACGCTGTTTCCGAACAAGTGCTGGAACTAAGACTCGTATTGAGGTTTCCACGTGAGACTCTAAGACTTGTTCGAACTGTTAACCATTTTCAGAATCCGTTGCTTCCGCCAGAACGAATGCAATTCTTTAGATAAGAATCTTTCTACAATGGACTTGTAGAATAATCAGAGAATCAAGTACGAAAGAAGAATTAGAATAAAACAAGACAATTAATAGAATTAGAACCAAGCAGAATATTGGAATAAAAATAAAGTAAAGTATCAGTAAACAAAAAAAATTTTTTTTACTTATACTATATTTTTTCTTTTCTGTTGACAATATTCTTTTTTGTTTCATATCTCGAACTTGTCTTGCTGTAGGTCCTAGTTCTGAATTACTTTCTATGGCTCTCCGTCAAATCACACGAGTCGAAACCACTGGCAAGTCTCAAGACCATCGTGACAATGTCGTCGTTCGTCTCGAGTCGTTAAGATCAGTGTTCCCTGTCAAAAGGCCAACGAGTCGTGTCGTTGTTACTTGTCTTGTGAGTCCGAGTTCTATTTTCAAATTGCTTTCAATGGCTTTCAGTCAAATGGCACGAGTCGAAATGACTGGGATCTCGATCTACAAGACCGATTCCAAACTGACCGAGGCCATCTCGAGTCACTGACATGACTGTTCCAGTCGAAAGATCAACTCGACTGGGAACAAATCAATTTGAAGAGAATCGTTCACATGGATTCATTTCGATCGTTTTGTTTTTAAAATTTAATAAAGGTAAAAGTACTGGTGAACAAATAGCCAAATCTAACGAATGGAAAGTTCTAGAGGGTTGGTGGAAATAAGTTATTTCTGTGGAATTTAAGAGGCAAATACTGTTATTTGAAATGAACTGTTCAATTATGCGACCACGAAAATTTGTATTATCACTATCCCATAAGGTGCTATGCCCAATAAAATTGACAAGCAGTAATAAAGGGTGTAGGTAGCTGATCCAATAGATTGTTCAAATCACTTTCATGAACAACAGTGTGGGGAGGCAAGTAAAGGCTACAAATAGTAATGAGAGATGTATGTACGCGTACTGCAACAACTTGTAGTGATGTGTTGAGGGGCTGGACAAGCTACAAGACACAAGCTACAAGACACAAGGATGTATACACCTCCAGATACGGCATCAGGAGTGACATCTTTTCTCACACAGTTATAACCACGCAATTTAAAGCACTGAGGTTTCAAGAATGTTTCCTGAATGGCAAAACACTCTGGATTATACGTATTAATAATGATTTTGATATCTTCTATATGAGTGCGAAAACCACGACAGTTCCAAGATAAAAATACCATTAAATAAAATTAGATGTTCCGGCCTCGGAACAAGCCATCTGGGATTCAGATGAATCTTCACTTTGGAGTGTTTCATCATCTGAAGGATCTAACTTCACTGTACCTTTTTTGGAAGAAGTTATAGTTCTTTTACTTATAAAAGGTGACTTGTGGGCCTCTTTTGCATGCTTCAATTCT
Source organism: Latrodectus geometricus (assembly GCA_026290005.1). Lineage (NCBI taxonomy): Eukaryota > Metazoa > Arthropoda > Arachnida > Araneae > Theridiidae > Latrodectus > Latrodectus geometricus. Next base: position 18,707 of record JAPDSC010085242.1, on the reverse strand, counting down.
TGGGAGCTTTGGAATTTTGATTTTGCGGAAGACATTGGAGAAATATGTTTTAGAATGGGAGAAACATTAGTATTAAAAATATTTGAGGATAATTTTGAAATTGGAAGACTTAAGTAATGTGTTTGGGTACTATAGGATTTCATAACTTTCTTGACAGCTCAGGCGTAGTCGCTCATGGTATGGACGACCGACTCTTTTCGACCGACTTGTACCGACAGTCTTCCTTCATGATCTTTGAACTAGGAAATAGCGGGCAACATTGATTCCGTAGTCGCTCATGGTATGGACGACCGACTCGTTTCGATTGACTTGTCTAAGCTTGGTGACACAAACGCGTGATCCGTCTGACTGTTTACGTTCGTACTGACATCGGGAGCCGTCTTTCGAGTGACTGGACATACGTATCCTGTGGAACACACGGAATCGTTGGACCTGACGTTAAATGTGACCTGCTGCAGGTCGATCGCAACATTTACAAACGTCCGTATTTCTTTATTCCTGCGATTGGAAGAAAATCAAACGGATACCGAGGCTCATGTAATTTCTAGACAGACTGTATTGCTCGTGAACTTTCAAATACGGAACGGAATGCAATTTCCATTTTTAGTCGTTCGTGGTATTGCCAATGTTTGAAATCTTTGACGGATCAGACGATCCATAAAAATCAAGTAGGAAAAAAGATTCGCGGAGCCAGTGGAATCAACGGTCTTGAATGTACGCTTTCCAGGACGACGACTGAGCTCATTCGAATGACTGAGCTCATAAATAAAGTGACTGAAATTCTTCAGAGATCAAATTTAACAATTCTTCCGATAAATTATTTTTTGTTATACGATTCAAAGAAAAAGTTTCATATTTTGTCTTTGCGATTTCCATTCGGTCCTATTAAAAGGTCTTCATTCTTCACTGTCTTGTTTTGTTTTCGGCCGACTCGATTGTTATTTTTAGACAGATCCTCACGTATAAAAGGAGACGTTCGATCGGATCCAGATCATTTGTGTTGTAGCTCTTGTTGCGACAACTTTGTTCCCAGCTCTTTTCTTGTGACGAATCGTTTCCAGATTTTTTCCTTGCGGCTACTTGATCCCAGCTCTTGTTTTCTCTTCGAGATGTGGTTCGATCTCAAGCCTTTCGTAGAAGATTCGACACTGACCGTGTCTTGTTTGATCGCACCCGACGGTAACTTGTACATCAGGCTCTATGATGTTGCCAAAATCTTGAATTACAAGAATCTTTATACAATCAAATACGGAGGCTGGATTAAATTTTCGGACGTCTTAGGAATACCGTCGAATTTTCATTCCACTAGAATCATGAACTGTCGAATAATTGACATGACGAAAGCAATCCGCAACATGATCATGACGACAAGATATTTTGAACGCGGTCTACGGCTGACTCAATTGTTCACCATAGGCCACGTCGAAATGTTTGGCTCGCCTGATAGTATCAATCAAGGCTGTCCGTTGCTCGTAGCATACGACGAAAATCATCCTCGTGCTCAGCTGACATCTCGACTGATTGAACAGTTTCGTGCTGTTCGGATTTATATAAAACCTTGGCTGACTTCTCAGAACATAATGATTTCTTTGGTCTACGCGTCGGATGAAACATCTGTTCGAATGGACGATTCAACTCATTTGCCAACAAATTTTTTGAACTTGCAAATGGAGATCCACCGGCAGCAAATCTTTTGAATGAGAATCCAACACCTGCACAGAGTTCTTGTAGCGAGAATCCATCACCAGTTCTGAGTCCTAGGAACAACGATGAGAATCAAGCACCATGGAACGAAACAGAGAATCCATCACCAGAAATTTTGGACGTGGCTGTCCAACCAATAACTTGCTTTATTCCAACGGTTCATTCGTCGAGTCCTGTGGAACGTGGAACCAGATATTTCGATGCACCACTGGACTTTCAAGACGTTGAAAGAAAAGTCATAAGAGTCCAACTCGTGTTTGACAACGGAGACGTGGAATGCTTTATTCCACGACCTTAAATGATTGCGAACGGCCTTCTCCTTTGGCCTGACAAAATAAAGGAGCTGAAAAATTGGCAGAGAGCTATGGCTTAGATTTAACAATGGCAGAAGTGAGGGTGTACAAATGGCGAGTTGTTGTTGTTGTTGGGTTAGGTTTTATGGCGCAAGATCCAAAATTGGACATGCTGCGCCAAGATAAAATTCAATTTTTCATTAATTTATTATTTTTATTTATTTATTTTTAAACCCAAACAACATTAAAATCTTAAAAAAACAAAAACCTTTGTATAAAGTATTATTAAAATCTATTATTTGTTAAAATTTTATAAAAAAGAAAATAAATATGTAAATACAAAAAAATAACGTTAAACATTAAATAAAATTTAAAAAACCTATTGCCCTTAAAAAGGCAAATAGGTTTCTGTGGGGGGGTTCCCCTAACAAATCAAATAAAGTGATAAAATCAGTTTTAAAAAAATGTAGACGTTCTTTGTTAAAATCCTTACATGAAATTAAAATATGATTTACTGAGTATGGTTCATCACACGTTTCACACCATGGATTTAGTTCGCTTAAAAACAAATGTCTGTGTGTGAAACGTGTGTGTCCGATACGAAGGCGAGTCAATCGAACATCGGCACTTCGTAACGGTAAAACTGATGATGGAATGAGGTATGGAAAAATGGCACGTAATTTATTGGAGACCTGCATACTCCACAACTCCTGCCAAAGAGATTTAACAAATATTTTAAAAACCCTTCTCACGTCGAAAAGAGGGACAGATGAATGGAGTAAAGACCCTGCAGCTTTAGCAGCTGCATCCGCCTTTTCATTTCCCTCTAGACCTACATGACCTGGGACCCAACAGAAAATGATGTTATAACCCTTGCCAGCAAGGGAATCCAATGCTCCGAAAATCTTTGACACAACAGGATGACAATAATTTGAATTTCTCAACGCTTCTAGTACACTCAAACTGTCAGTATATACACAAATTTTATGACAATTTCCTGTATTCACAAGCTGAAGGGCTTGATAAATGGCCGTAGCTTCAGCAGTAAAGATGGAGCAGGACGTATGAAGGCTGTAACTATAACTGGCATTAGCATAGAATATGCCACAGCCAACATGTCCTGCAGTTTTAGATCCATCTGTGAATACAGGCGTGTATGATGAATACTGACAGCGATGTAAATAGAAAAGCTGTTGAAAAATCGTTGAGGTTGTGTCCGATTTTCTAAACTGAGCAAATGGATTAATAATATTAATCTGTGGATCATGCCAGGGTGGATGTAAATGTAAGTCCGTTTTGATACAACGGACATCATATAGGTCTGTCAAATGGAGTTGATCTTTAGTTCTAGTGAGAAAGGGTTGGATGCTATAGGAACGCGCATCATATAATCTCTTCAAGGCAGGAGTGTATACCAAGGATCGTAAAGGATGTTGAATATCAGACATAACTTTAGCGTAATAATTGAGAGACAGCTGCATTCGTCTCAGGTCTAAAGGCAATTGTTTGCAAATCGCGTAAAGACTCTGGACGGGTGATGTGCGGAATGCTCCTGAGCAAATTCTCAAAGCAGAGTGATGTACAGTGTCCAATCTGCGTAAAACTGAAGACCTAGCAGATCCATATACAACACTTCCGTAGTCAATACGAGACAAAATGAGTGCTTGGTAGACCCGAAGGAGTGACAAGCGATCAGCACCCCAAGATGTATTTGACAACACCTTGAGGATATTAAGCGATCGCTCACACTTCTTCCACAAATGTAAAACATGCGGAAGAAAGGTCAATTTTCGGTCGAAAATCACACCAAGAAATTTAATCTCGTTGACCACGGGTATTGCAGTGATGTTCAGATGAATAACAGGATCATTGTGAATACTGGTCTTCCTGCAGAAATGGACACAGCAGCTCTTGCTAGGAGATAGTGTGAAGCCATTCTCTGCACACCATGCAGCTATTTTATTAACAGATGTTTGAAGTTGTCTCTCAATTAAACGCATGTTCGATCCCTGGCAAGATATTTGCAGGTCATCCACATACATCGTGCCATGAACTGTAGGTGATAAAAGATGAAGGATGTGACTGATGTATATATTAAAAATAGTGACACTTAAAATAGAGCCTTGGGGTACACCCTCGGCTTGAATAAAAGTATTGGATGTAGAGCTTCCAATACGAACTTTAAAAATACGGGAGCGTAAGAAATTCTGCAGGAATATCGGGAGATTACCCCGAAAGCCAAAATCGTATAATTTACGGAGAATACCATATCGCCACGTACGGTCGTATGCCTTCTCGATGTCGAAGAAGATGGAAACCAGATGGTTTCTCCGCACGAAAGCGTTGCGGATTTGGGTTTCCAAATATGTAATGTTATCTAGAGTGGATCTCCCTTTACGGAAGCCACTGTACAAATGGCGAGATCGAGTGAATGAAATGTTCTTGGATATGTGGAAATACGTTTTCTCGTCGGTATTCATCAGACAGAGGCAATTATCAGAAATAAATTGCTCTATCTGACGACCACGAGAATTAGTATCATCACTTCCCCACAGAGAATTATGGCCGTTAAAATCACCGAGTAATATAAATGGTGTTGGCAGCTGATCAATCAATGCAAGCAGTTCCTCTTGGCGGATGACATCATGTGGTGGCAAATATAAACTACAGACTGTAATCAGAACTGTGGTATGAATTCTTATAGCTACAGCCTGTAGAGTAGTATTGATTGGATGAGCAGTGCTGGGGAAATCATTAGATGTTAAAATGCAAACACCTCCAGACACTGCACCATCGTCACCACAATCTTTTCTGAAACATTTATATCCCCGCATGGAGACATTATTTATAGACTTCAGGAAAGTTTCCTGAAGTGCTATACATGAGGGTCTATAAAGTGATGTTATAGATTTGATGTCATCAATATGAGAACGTAAACCATGGCAGTTCCATGAAACAAAGGAGACTGTTTTAAATTAAAAAGCTCCTTTCCGGGAGCTGGAGGGCATACCTTCCGTCCATTCATCGAATGATATATCATCGTCCGAAGGATGTAAGGAGACAGCATCAGACTCCAGTGATATGGCTCTACGGGTGGTTATTGGGGGCCTAGAGGGGCCCTCTTTTGCAGATTTTAATTTCAGAGCCTTCATGGCTTTTGATTTAGCCATAGGAGCTTTTTTCCGAACGATGGATACGGAGGACGATTTCGGCTTTTGTACAGATGTAGGGGGTAATTTAATAAGGGGAAGCGAAAAGTCTTCAGTTTGAGTACTTGCTGTTCTGGTGACCTTGGCAGCGATTTTGGCATAACTTGCTCCTGCTTGAGATGTACGAGATGTAACAGAACGTCTCGCCTCGGGATATGAACAGTTGGTCTTAACCCTCGTGGTAATAATTTCCTTTTCCGATTGCCAGATAGGATAACTTCTAGCGTAGGGTGATCACCTTTGCAGTTGACACATTTTTCTTTTGCAGTGCAAGAAGAACTTTCATGGTCAACTGCAGCGCAGCGAGCGCAAGTCAGTTTACCCCTACAAGCTATTTTGGAGTGTCCAAATAATTGGCATTGGAAGCAGCGTAAAGGATTTGGTATAAATTACCTAACGGAGAGGTTCATATACACAGCTTTAATATGCTGCGGTAATTCTGGTGTCGCAAATGTCAGTGAGGTGTTTGGTATTTATTACCTTACCATCACGTATGACAATAATGCGTTTGACAGCGCAGACTTTTTGATCTTTTAGATTTTCTAGAATATCATCCATTGGCGTCCTAAGCAAATTCCTGGCTGAAATAACACCACGAGAAAAGTTAAGACTTATGAGCAGAGACGGATACCTCAAGGTTAGCAAGCATGCTCATTTTATTTATCTGGATTGCTTGTGCTTGAGAAGCAACTTCCACCATTAGGTCTCCAGAACGCAGCTTTCGAATACTTCTCACTTCCCCAATTGTGCTTGAAATAGATTTCTGGATGAGGAAAGGGGATACATTATCAAACGTACCCTCTTTCCGATGAATAATATAGAACTTTGCATTTAAAAGTGCGAACATATGCTCCCGCGGGAGAACAGAAAGATTATTTGTTTCCATAATAGAAATGGAAGTTTCGGGACCTGACGGCACCACCCACCACCGAGACCAACAAGGGGATGCAGACCAGCTGCACCAGTGCTAGCCAAGTCCTATACGCTCACAGTACATCCCTGTGATGGCCTCCACCCTTAACGAGCCATCCAGCAGATGTACCGATCGCTTGATCCATAAAGCCGATTGATGTGCTGAGGACCACAAAACACCTCCCGTTTACCTGAAGCAGAGGCCAAAGCAATGTGTTGGTCTCTGGGGGCCTTAATTACCAGGACCCTCCTTTCCAGGGACACGGGTCTCCACGCACGGCAAACACATGGGTGGTTCAGTCCACAAGAGAAGCTAATAGCAAGAGAGCGGCGACAGCTGCTCAAGGGGAGCCCTCAACCTCAGAGGCAACCACAATGAGGGAGAAAAGGAAGAAAATGCAAGAGTCCCCTCTTGCTTTTTCTTCCTTTTCTCCCTGAAGAGAAGAAAAGGTGCTCTGCTTCCTTTTCTTCTCTTCTCTTCTTTCTGAAGAGAAAAGGAAGCAGAGGGCAGGTCACTGGGATACCTCGGGATTGTGACACCCGTTTTTACTTAAAGTAAACCCCCTGAGGGGCCTGAAGTTGGAATTGAACCCATCAATTATAGAATGGAAAGACAAAGTATTAAGAATTCAGTTATGAGCTCATCATACGGCCGTATTCACCAAACACGGGTTAACTTGAGTGCAGCCTATCTCGGATATAACTCAGCTGTAGCATGACTCACCGATTGTCATTCATGAAGCGGGGAAATTCCCGTGTAAAACAACTTTAGAGTTAACTGAACACGACATGTAAGACGGCTTCTGATGGCTAGCAAAAAATGTAAACAAAGCTTCGTAGTAAGCTTGAAAATGTTTCGTCAAGATGGATAAAAGGTTTTATTCAATCAATAACAGCTACTAAAATCAACTTCGTCCAAAGTTTCATAATCATTTTGCTTACTTTCATACACACATCTCGCTCTTCTTTCCATTAATTCTAGATTTTGCAAATCTTGCACATCAATGTCAACATTGTTTGCCATTGTATCGCCATTTTTTGCAGACTTGGCGCTGACACTCCAAAATTGTATGGTTATTCTAGGGATCCATATAGGCGAGTTAATCGTTGTTTTTGTCGTGGTGAATAACGTTTCATGACTTAACTCGCCTATTACCCCGAAACTTCGTTGAACTCTGATTGGTGAATACGGCCGTTAGAATGCTTTGAAACAATTTAAAAACTAAACGATTACTTAAAAGAATGTGACGTAAGCTGGTAAAACTGTTTTATATAAAGACACTAAAATTTAGCTTACTTTACAAAATTAGCTATTTTATTAATAAGCTTAAACTTGTAAATTTTACATGTTTATATGGGTTTATTTATTTATTTATTTATTTTTTTTTTTTTACAAAATATGCGATTTTTTTCGTAAATGTTTTCTAAAATTTAAATGCGAAATTTCTTTATCAATTTGTTATCCGTATACTTAGTGTTTTTAAAATACCTTTTCCTTAAAGCTTAGTTGACTTCGAACTGTTAAAAACATGCAAACCCAAACTTGGATTCGAATCTAGGAACTATTGTACTGAAGGCCACATCACTAACCTTTGAGTTGTTGGTTCAAAAAATTAAATCATGTCTCTCCTTGTATGAAATTTGTCACGTAAATTAGTAACATTCGCGAAAAAGTAATATTTATGAAACGAAAATTTTACAATACTTTTCAGTTGTGACAAACTTTTATTGTTAATGTCAAACTTCAAAAACATTGTTGATAAATTTTAATGCTTCTACTTCAAAGGAAATTTTCTGTAATAGTATATTTAACGCAATGAAACAGAAGTATTTCATTTTAAAACCATAACATTTTTTCTAGAGCTTAACCTTAATTCCTTTTTCTAATATTTCAATTCGTTAGTGTTTTTTATAATACACAATGGTTTAATTGTGCATTTAAATTTTTAAAACATGTGAAAAAAAAATCAGAATTTTTAATTTAGATTAAAATTAGAAGAATTTTCTTTCAGAATAACACCAGTAAAGTATTAAGCCTACGTAACAAAATGCAAAAAAGTTTTCTTATTTAAATTTTTTATGGTATTAATCCTAATGATATATTTTTGACTAGGCTTTGAGTAGTTTGCTTTTATATTCTATCACCAAATTATGCATTCAGTGATTAATTTGATTAACACTGCTTTTAATATATAATTCTGGAACTTAATTTGCAACAGTTCTTGATGAACCCAGTTATGCGTATTCATCCATTTGGTCATCATAGTTTTTATTTCGTTCATTTATCACTGATCTATTTTTCCGAACATTAATTTAAGAATAAACAGTCTGAAATTGATTCAGAAACACTACAAACAATATACACAAGCACGAGATGAAAAATGAAACTGTTGAACAAAAACCAATGATCTAAGTTTTCTGTTTCCCCAACTCTTGCAAGCAGAGCAACAATTTACGGATGAGATTTACTGGACGGTCGCTGTTGGCGCAGTTTTCCACATTTGGCGATAAGTAACATTTTCTGGCAACCCAACCTATTCCGACAAATCAAATCCGACGGCAGATGAGGGATTCAGACCAATCACAGGCAACATTTTTCAAAAATTCTGTTTATTTTTTAGACCTCGCTTGTACAAAATGGCGAGATTTTTGGCAAATTTTTGAAAAAGTCGCCAATAGTGACCGTACAGTAAATTTTTAACCAATTTACGTTTTAGATACATGTTAAATATTAAGATATATTAGTGGAAACTGCTTCCCTGCATAAAAATTTAATGGTTAATCCTAAATGCAAAATATTAGATGAGGACCTTATACTTGTTACAAGTTAAAATTATCAGAAATGATTAGCTTAGATCTTTTTTTATACATTTCTAAACTTTATAGTTCAAACATCGAAAGTGAAACCTTAGAAACTTTCTAAATATGAATAGTAAAACTAATATTTCATAAAATCTATAATGCAATGTCTTGCGTAAGTTGGTTATTTTTTATCATATTGAGTCATTCCTCATTTTTACATTAAAATTCCCTAATTTTATGCTCTAAATAAAAATTTTATATGATTATTTATGTTCTAGAAACTTATTTCACTATAAATGCCTGAATAGCTTCGAAATCAAAGTGTGGAATGACTTTCCCACTATGGTTAACACTTGTGTTCTCTCCCATTACAGATTTTCTTTTAACTTAATATATTTTGTCAAAGAAAACTTCCTATATAGAGAATTCTCATTTGTTTCTAATGTCTAAGTCTCTTGAGAATAACCACTGTCATTTTAGAAAGTGACTGAAAATATAGTAAAAATAACACGAAAGAGCATGCATTCAGAAAATACGTAAGAAGCAAATCAAGACTCTTATTCTTCAATCGCAAAACTCACGTGGTGAAACAATATTTCAAAATATTTACAACCACAATGTAATCAGTCGCTCATTCTCAAAATATAACATAATTCTTTGACAATTTAGTCTCTAGTTAGTTGGTTGGTTGGGTTTTGTGGCTAACGCCCAGAAAGGACAATTGCGATTTAGGCTCTAGTGTAATGCTACTCTAATCAATAAAGAAACTCTTAAGCCTGTGACCATTCTTAAGCAACGTAAAATTAAAAATATGAATTAAAAAAAATATTCCAAACATTCTTAAATTTTCATGAAAGTTAGTTTTATCACGTGTTTTCATGAAATTTTAACTTTTCATTCATTTTAAAATAATCAGTTAAAAGCAAGAAATCTAACAGAATAAATTTTTTTACTTTGAAATATCAAGATTTTATAACAAATTTTAAATTTTTGTAATACGTATAGTCGCTTCAAACAATAAGTTCTTAAACATTTGTAGTAAGCATAATAACTTCGAGTACTCTAAGGCACTGAGTATCTAGTTCTATAAAAATAAATTAGAGGAAACCCACTACAATTTCTTACATTTATACCTAAGTCATGATAAGGCACAGTCTTAAAATAGCTTTGTTTCCGTCTAAAAAGTATATGAGTAAAGTCTAAATGCATGGATATTTGAATATCCATGATAATAGGAAACAATTTACTGGATCAGAATCTTAAAATAGGTGTCCATTGTTAGTCTGTATTATTGTTCACTTTCTTGCTATTCCTTTATACTACCACAATGCAATCAGTCTACAATGATTTTTAACAACTGAAAGTAATTGTTTCCAATGGTATTTCACTATACAAGGTCCAAACTCTTCCATTTCTCAGGCTTATTGAATATTAAACTTTTAACTTTAATGACATTGCCTCAGTCAGGCACTTTTATTCTCTAGTCCGATTTAGTACGGTTTTTTGCATTCGAAAAATATGACTCGCATAGAACCTATAATTTAAGTCTATTCTTAACCATATATAAAAACCATCTACATTGGTAGTTTTAACCGAAGAATGTAAGTATTGTGTACCACAACATTGCCCATTTAGATTCCAATTAAATATTTTGCTCTATTGTGACAAGTGAATGTGCATCAGAAAATATATGCAAAGGGTGTCCTGATACGACTTACAAATGATTTTCATCTCATCGCTAAAGTAAAATATCTTTATTACTGAATAACATTGTTCTCTAAAAGCATTTAATAGTAAGAATTGGTTTTCAAATATAGTAAAAGAGGAAATATTTTTACTGTTTTGAATCGCATGATTCTTTCTTAGCATCAAGTATAAGTCATTTTGCGACTCAGTGATTAATTTCTCATAATTCTTATAATGGATTTATGCCTTAAATTTTTCATTTAGCTTAAAAGAATTAAAAATGATTCTGTATTGACACGGGACTGAAAAATTTACAAATAAAAAAAATTTTGAGATGAACGAACTAAATTTTCATAAGATTCAGTTTACATAAAGATATTTCAAACACTACTGAATTTAAATTATGTGAACATCCAATAATATACTCAGAATAATTTTTCATTATAATTCTTTTCACCAATTTTATCACCACTATTTTTTAGTACACATTGAAATAAGTATAAAAATCTTACTCTGACGACGTGGTGGTACAGTATCAGATTTTACTCTTCCACTTCTGAGTTGCATTTTTTTCAATTTCCTAATATCAATAAATCTATAAAAGAGAAAACTGTTACAAAAAAATTCATGAATATTTAACACAATTGAAGTAATTTCTTAGCCATGTGAGAAATTAATGCATGAAATATTTAATGTTATGGATCATTACTTTATTAAAGCAAACTTTCAAATTATATTTCAATATTTTGAAATAACTGCATTCGAAATCTTATTAATCATTGTGAGAACTATAATTATTTAAAACAAATTTTAAAAAACATCGCAATTCAAAATTTAATTTGAATTACTGGAAAAATTTTGCGTGAAGATATTATTTTTTTTTCTCTTTCATCATTTCATAGCTTAATCGTATTGAAGTTTATTAAAAAATTACGAAAAAAAATGACAACCGTTAACATTTTTGGTAGTGATTAGTTAAATTATGATTTCAAATATTTCCCTAAATTACCCTAGTTTAAAAATTACATGCTGGAATTAAATGTTTTGAAAGCTTTTACTTTAAGATAGGCAGGCGCTGGCATTCTATTCCATTCAGCATTTTTTAATTTCAATCTCTAGGAAAATTTGAAGAATAAGGACAGATTTGTAACTCTAAATTAATTGACTATACCTTGTTTCTCAGACTCTCTGTATTGCCTTTAGGTTTTAATCATAAAATTAAAAAAGCTACCTAAATTTAAGAGTAAACAAAGAGTAATTTTTTTGTTTGGAATAATCAACTGTTTATCATAACATTAATAATGTTTATATACTTCTCTCAATATAAAACTTCCTCAGACTAAAAGCATAAGCCTATTGATTTGTACTTTCAGTTTCTTAGAGTTATTAGGTTTAGTGCTTTACAGTTTAAAATTAAGTATGAACTATTGCATACAATGAGAGAAGGATGATTCTTTTATTTATAATTCGAATCTATAATTATGAAAGCAAAATGAATTTTGAATTTTAGAATTGCTTTTTGGAAACTCATCTTTATTTGGCACAATTTTTTCTTTTCAGAATTATTTTCCATGTTTATAACTACATTACACTATTACATTACAGTAAGTGAATCGTTACTGAAGTTCTATACATGAAATTATTTATGAAAAAATTATGATAACTTAGTCATTCTTTTGGTTTATCATTTAATAACATAACTTATATCTAAAATATTTGGCTTTGTTTCTTACATGCTATGTGCTAGTTTGAGTTTTCAGATCCTGAAGTCACCATTTGTATTATGCTTCAAATATGTCGAAACTACGATATATTTTTTGTCACTAAAAATTATTTATAGTAATTAGTATGTTCTAAATCTGGATATAACTCAATTTTATGGTCAAAAATCGAGATGTTTTTCCGCATTTCTTGTTTGGAGAGCCGTTACGAAGTCTTTCTCCAAATCACGGCGGAAAAGTTTCTTAATATAATACGAATTTTAAATTAGAAGTGATTTTTTTGGAATGTGGCTTTTCTGTAGGTTTGTTAATGAAATCAATAGGGAACAATAAAAATTGGCAAGCAAAAATCAACAACAATCCAGAAACAAGTCTTCTTAAAACAGGCATGTCCAATTACCAAAAAATTTGTTATCTACTATGTAACAGTTTGTAATATTAAATTTGCATAGGGACGAACTTTTATAACTCACTGGAGATTTTATTGGTTTTACGGCTTTTTAAATCAGAATACCTTTTCTTCTGAAATAATGGAAAATATCCGCATAAGAAATACCAGATAACACAACTCACTTAAAACACAAGCAAGACGCTTTTCTTTATCAACATCAAGAGTTAGCTTCAACAGTCATGTGACTAGATAATTACTTTCTTCCTTTTTATAACAAATTATCTAATTTTTCAAATCTATTTATCAAATTTTAAATACCCAATTTACCATATAAGGCTGTCCCAGAAAATTTTTGTTTTAACCAGCTTTCGAGTTTATCCAGATTTTGCACTTTGCTTAAAATATTTTCTAATACAATTTACAACAAATTTAAGATTCATTAAATATATTTTTAATCAAATCTTTTTAGAATTTTTTTTAAATTTTATTCTTTCCTTGATGATTTCTATTATAATCACAAGATTTATTCTAAATTCAGAGAAAACAATTTCTAAATATTTTCCAACAATTTATTAACTATTTTCTCTAGTATTCTAATTTAAGTTAAGGGAAAATTTTTATGTTCACTTTCTGAGAAAGATTATTCAGGATTTTCAGAAAATACTTTGTACATTGTCATTGGAATTTTTTTTCAGTCTACTTTTTGAAATATTTTATTTCTCGAATCTTCATTTACGTTATTTGCAGAAAATGAAAATCATTTTTAAATTCTGCTAATTTTGATTACAGTGAATTTCATTTCAAATAAAATATGTTATCAAATCCACTTGACTATTTACATATCAGAACGTGGAAGAAAATTCACGTTTCCTTGAAATTTTATCAGTATACGTTAATTTGTTTCTAGCAACGCAACACATTTTTGATATACTAGTTTTTATGTGGCATTACGATCACTTTAGCAAATGAAGATTTAGTTTGATTTTTAAGTCAATGAATTTGCAAACGAGGTTTAACTACGATAGGATAAAGTAAAGTAGGAACCTCAATTAACATAAAAGCTCACTGTGTAATCGAATCCATGAACTATTGAACCAAAAACGTTAGTGATAACTAAGCGTTAGCTTGGTTCTTGAAAGACATATCGAATATTAACTACAAATTAAAATATTTTCAACAATCAGAAGTATCAATCCTGAATAATTAAATTCAAGAATTCTTGAATAGAAGACTTGCTGAGTTTTTAATCAGTGACGCGTAATCACAATTAAATGAATTGAATGGCAGGCTCAAACATCGATTATTGTAGGGTAATAATAGATCCAAAAATTTTATGATAAAAGTTTTTATAATTTTCAAGCAAATGGATAGTTTTTAAAAATTTAGTGTACAAGAAGTATGCACATTGATGTGATGTTTATTTTTCTAATTCTCAATATACATTTATCTATATTAGGAATAGAAATTTTGCTTTTGATTCTACAACTGAGTGCAAAGTCAATTTCTACCTTTTTACAGATGAATATTCATTTTGAAATTTATCTTTAAGAAATGGTTGAAAATGGCTTTTATGTTTTTTTAAATATTATTGCTTTGAATTCAAAACGGTCACAAAATGTACAAAACCTAGTAAACAAGAAAATTTAGCGTTCTGAGTACGCAGATTTTTTACATGTCATTTCCTTTGACATCTATTTCATATCTGATTGAGCTAAGATAATGAATAGATACAGAATTTCAAGACCTTAAATATCTTATTAAAAATAAATTTGAAAAAGTAGTTCTTAAAAGGTCGAATGAGAGTAATGGAAAACTAACACGGCAGAAAGTATTAAATTCTAAAGCTTAGAAATCATGTTGCTCGAAACTATTACTTGAACAATTTCTTAATTGAATTGCGTTAATTCACTCCCAATATTGATGGGGTTTGTCAGTATTTAATAACTTTTTCCTCTACACATGAATAAGTTTCATGTATATACCAATAATTACAATCATTTTACTTTAACAATATTACTATAATTTTAATAGACTGGAACACAAAGCAATACTACTCTCAGAACGGTTTCATTTAGAATACATGTAAATTTAAATTACATATACTAAAATGACATACAAACATAACATATTAGAGAATATTAGAACAAAATCAGGCTCGTCATTTGTGCCTCTATACCTAATTAAAAGACTGTAGCTCAAATTAAATAGTAAACAATTTATTCACATAAATCATATTTTTTTTTGCAATATAAACAAAAACTGAAGCGCATATAATTAAGAAAGTGCCCACAATAACACATCTTAAATTTTGAGATTAGTTTAATATTAATGGAAGAAAAATATCTGTAGCCATTTTCAATTAAAAAACTAAAACAGTTTAATGCTAGCAACTTTTAGAAATTTTATTTAAATATATGAATAAAGTTGCGACAAATTCCTCTAAGGAAATTTACAAAAATTGTATTTACAAAGAGTTGGTAATTAACAAGTCAATTTATTTTAAAAAATGTTTTTTTTGTTATTGATGTTTTTTGAAAGCTAAAAAGCAACATATAGTAACTTTTAAACTTGTAAAATAATTTTAATAATTAGAAATGTTTTAGAATCCTCCAAAAATGCTTCAATATACAGATGATATATTTTGAACATAAAAAAAGTCAATTTAGTATAAAAATATTTAACAACTGCAAAGTGTCCTTTTAAATTTATTATAATAAAGTTTCAATATGGATCTTTGCATTTGGACACAAAGCAATACTACTTTCAAATTTAACTTACTAAATTTCTTTCTATTTCAACTACTTTAATTTCAACTTATAACTTATAAACTCTTTAACTTATTAAACTTCAAGTATTGACTTGTAAGACATTTGTAAATTCATAAAAAAATAAAAAAGCTTACCAATCAAAAATAATAATAATAATTTGAAACGAATGTAACAGCTTAAATAAACTTTGTTAACATTTAGTCACATGATCTTTAAAAGTGTTGTCACACGAAACTAGAGAACTTAAGCAAATTTACTGCAGACTTGGTATAGGAGTTGGAGATCATTTTTTGGTAGAAATTTGCTCGATGATTATAATGAAGATATTTGTGTTTATCTTTCTGGCTTCACGCTTATAATTCCTCGTTCACTCTCGGAAATGAAAACGGGAGTGCATAATTTTAATTTATATTTTACTGTTTTTGTCAAAGGTTTCAGTAAGTCCAATATACTTTATCAAATAAAATTAGTATTATGCATTCGAAACGATAGTTGTTATACTCAATACCTTTCGATGTTGATAGAAATAAGGCAATCATTTCTTTCTGATATTTGCTTCCTCAAAAATTTTACGCAATAACTTATTTCATAAAAATTTTATATTATGAGATTTAATTTGTACGAAAATGTATTGCTCTGTAAGAAAGTATAAATGGATATAATTGT
>JAPDSC010085240.1:0-38005 GCA_026290005.1 Latrodectus geometricus | reverse complement strand
TGTAAATAAATTTCAATGGGCAGGAAATACTTCCTTTTGTATGTAACCATTAAGACTTAAAATAAAAAAGGTAGATACTTTTACAAAGATTGTCTTCATGTGAAATGAATCTTAAACTCTGATTTCACCTTGAAGATTCGCTTTTCAGATCGATGCTACGTATATCGCATAATAATATAGTTTCCTATTATTAGATGCTTATCTCAAAATTGCTTATAAGAAAAAAAGAATTCATAAGCGATGTTAATAAGATTAACATCTGTTAAAATCTTTTATTTTTGTGTTAAAGTACATTTATTTTTCTAAAGATAGAAAGATAAATTTCATAACTGGAATAATATTTTTATGTAAGAAATTATAAAGGGAAACAAATTGAAAAAGTTACTAAAAGTATAAAAATGTTGAACTAACACTACGATACATACAAAATATGTGTGTTTGAAATTATAATTCTGGAAAATCCTTTCATTTTATTTTAATTTTTGCCACTAAGAGATCCGCAATGACTAAGATTTAAATTTGAAAGTTATTAAGTTTTGACTTGTGTATCAATGATAATTTTTTCTCATGAGATCTAATAAGACCGAAACCTATTATTTAAAGTAAATTCTGAACCACTGCAGACATCCTCACTCGGTGTGGGAATTGAAGCCACGAACTGGTGAACTGAAAAAGTTAGAGCTTTTTCGAAAGCATTAAAGCTAATGATTAAATAAATTTTTAATATTACCAAATAGGGCTTAAGTATTTAACGATGAACATTTGAGCGTTTTAGTAATCCTAAAATTAAAAAAAAAATCTAGAAAAATCCCAACACTTATTAAGTTTATAAACATTTAATTTGCACATAATTTCGTTTTTTTTTTTTTTTTTTTTTTTTTTTTTTTTTTTTTTTTTTTTTTTTGAAAGCAACTGTATAAAATACTTACTATAGGTTTGCTTTTGAATAATACAATTACATTAAACAACTTCTAAATTGGTGTCATTTTTCTTTAAATTTGGGATTTAATTATATATTTAAAATTTCTCTCGAAACAAGTTGATCTTATCACACGTATGTCCATTTTATAGATCAGTTTTAAAAAATTAGGATTGTTAAAATAATTTCATATATCAAATTTATTATTAATTAGAGCGGATATATCATATTTAATACTAATTATAAAAGATCTTTTTTATAATATGAAACTAGAATAATATTTTACATAATTAAAGCGAACTATTTTACATAATTAAAATGAAGTTAAAATATAACATATTATTACAATTTTTGTCAAGTAAAAGTTTCTTATAATTTTAGATTTTTTGGGATCTTTTTAGGCATATTTTGAACACTTTTATTCTAATAAACCTTATAAACTAGAAGCCGAAGGAAAATGGATAAAAAGTGATTCATTCAAAATCATTGGGAAATTTGTCATGCGTCGCCATTTTCGTATTTTCCCTCAGATTGTTCACAAGCATAACATCACTTTTGTGAAATAATTCCAGAAAATCGTCGATTGTAAGATAACTGTTACGTTATTTGGAATAAAGAACTAAGAAAATATTTGCTTTAGAAGTGAAGTACCACCTTTGATAAAATCTTGTTACACTTTCAAGATACCTGTGAATGATTCTGCACAGCGACGAATTAGCTGATAACAACTTTCAAATATTTAGCCTCTTTTATTAGCAAAGCATATTTGATTTTCTAATAATTTAATGTTTAATATATTATTCCTATATCAAAAAATAATCATTAGTTGCATGGAATGCTAGTAAAATAATTGGATAATAAATACAGTAAAAACGCATGTTTTTCGAAATTGTAATTAAGCAAATTAATGTAATAAATGTAAATTGTAACTCTGCATCACATAAAAAATGCAAACAATAAAGAAAATCAAAATTTAGTATGTCTCATTATTCTCGCTCTCACACAATGCCGTGGAAAAGAAAAATATTGTTAAGAAATTGTAAATATTTGGTTCTTAAAAGGCTCGGGAAAATTAGAACGGAAAAAATAAGATTCTTAAAACTTTTAAAACTGCTATTAATAACATTTCAAGTAAATCTTTCACATATGATGGAGAATATAATCTGCTGTTTGTTTCTCGTAACACTGATGCTCGTTGTCATCAACCTTTATACATTTTCGGTAATTTTTAGAGGGCTCAAATGGGAGATTTCAGCAATCTAATGCTCTCTTTAAGTGTTCAAATTAACTAAAATGTGTTTAAATTAACTTATTGATTTCAGGAAGAAAGAAGCGGAAATTTCATGCTTTGGAAGATGTACTTTAGACTTAAGTTCTAATGAAAATATATGGGGTCATTTAGCTAAGCAAGTATATGCAAATAGCTTTCAATATAATTCTGTATACGGGTTACTAGTAGATTTGGATGAAAGGGAAAAAATTTAAATCGTTGTTCTAAAACTTCATTATTTCAAGTACAAATCACGTATATTTTTCATTTTTTTCATTTATGTACACTAACTTAATTTAATTAAAAAGAATTTATACTTTTTTGTTTGAAAATCATAAAAACACACAATGTTTTATAATTTTATAACACACTGCAATTAGTTAGCACAATTCCGTTAATTAAGGGGCTCAGAAATAAATTTGTTATCGCATATAATGACCTCGTCAGTTGATCTTCATTTAAAATACGAAGCATTTAACTATCTTTAGCTGCTTCAGTAACAAAAATAACATTGTGTGATTAAATTTATTTAAATAAGCTTCGTGATAATATCAAGTATAAATAACAGGTATGATACTAAACCCAGCCGAAGATCATCATGCTGAGAGGGCATATCGCGTAAAATGTTTTTCGATTCCAATAAACATTCATTAATATTGGGCTGTGTGATCAAAAAAGCATAAATTTGAGGGATAAAATTAGGACATATATATACATAATGTAAAAAACTATTTTTGTAAAAACTATCAAGGAAAGGTAGAAACAATTTACACTTTGAAAAATTACTGAGCTCAATAAAAACAAAACGTTGAGTGGGACAAGTTTGAAAATGTGCATCATTTTTCGAGGACATCGATCAATAAAAGGTGAAAATTAAGTAAAATGTGCTATTTACTTTAATGATCCAAGTTGCAGAAAGTGCTTATGTAAAAGTTAACTCATTGCTTATAGTCAATTATAAAAAGATCACAGACATAAAATTATGTTAAGACTTAAAATAAGTATTAATTTTTTGGCTTCTTATATGATTCTACTGCAGTAGTATTTTATTTATAAAATATATTTATAAAATAAAATATATAAATTATTTTAAAATACACTCACATGAAAGAGCACAATTAATAATAAAAATTAAATTTCGAAATGATTCAATTTAACCACTAATAATAGTTAAACTGTTAATTTTAAAATTCAGTAGCAAATTTACTGTATATAGAAATTTACTAAGAAATTAAATTACTAAGCATTTAATTTTTACTATTATTCATAATTAAAGTGATGTTTTAAGGTACAGTAATAAATTCACTATACTTCAAATATAATACAAAAAATTAATTATTCGACTATAAAAATTTGCGAACTTAATCTATCCATGGAAAGAAAATACTCAAAAAACAGTATTCTATTATATATAACATTTTTATTAGTATAAAGAAAATTTAATTAGTTATTTATTCAAAATTTATTATTCTCAAACGATATAATTGCATTATTATTAATAATAATAATAATAATGAGAAAATTTAAGAAAATAAATTGTAAATTAAATTAGAAAATATTTTTAAAGAAATATAAAATCAATATTACACTTATTTCAATTTTTAATATATTTTTGCAAATGATTTTTCAAAAAATACATTGATAAAAAAATAACATTATCGGTAATCATTGTTTTTAATCAATAAAATAGAAAAATATTTTTCTCTTTCCATTTTCTTTTAATTCTGTAGAGATTGAATATGCTTATCAAAAAGATAACTAATAAATAATCAATGTTTCTTAACACATATGAAAAATACTTTACGTAAAATGAATCACAAATCTAGATATATACCTTTACATAGATATTACTTATTTCTCAATATTTTAAGGTATCAAAATTGTAAATAATTTGTTCATTTTTTCAAACATAAATCATTTGTGCCAGAACTTAACTAATATTTCCTAATATGAATTACTTCAAATCATAAATATTAAATAAAGAAATATTTTATCAACATTAATGTGTGAGAAAAAAGACCTTTTTATATTCCCTCATTTGATTATTTAAAATATATCTTTATAAACATATTCCCACAGAATTTCATCTCAGATAGTGTGCGGTACCTTCAAAAACATTCCTTAAACAGCTTTCGACCCATCAATGTCAAGTCATCAAGTTTTTTTTCAATCACAAAGGGGAACCTGTTTCCGTAACAGATGTAAAAATATAAATGAAAATTATTCTGGTTGCATAATAGATTGAATTGAAATCACAATTAGAATATACAGCTTGTTAAAATAAAAAATAAAAAAAGTTTACTCTTTGTTAGAATTAATGATTATTTTGTTTGGAATAGGAGTTTGCCACAGATGTCATCCTCACAAAGTTATTGAAAATAAAAACTTCTCAGGCAAAAAGAATTATAAACGGGTTCACATTTAGTAACATGAAATTTTCATAATTTAGTATATTATTTAGCATCATGAAATTTTCATTTTTCAATTTGTAATTCAATATCATGAAATTTTTCATGATACTAAATAAATTTATATTTTAGAAAAATAATTATAAGCATTTACAAATAAAAAGGGGATCAATTTTTAGAATATTTACAAGTTAAAATATATCCTAACAGCATTAAATTAGTCAAAAGAATAAGATATATGATTAAATGAAGCAGATATCATGTTCTCGTGAAATTAATAATAAAATTTTATTTTTTAGTATCAATTACTGTAGTTAATATTGTTTATGTTTATTTTAAAATTTTAGTGACTGCTGTTACCTCATAATGAAAGAATTTCACTGTGATGAAATACTTTTGTTGATGCCTAATAATACAAAATAAAATATTATTTTTAACAGTAAACACAATGTAAATAGTTATCTTTCACCAAAAATATATAGCTTTTATAAAAGGAAATTAAATGTATATTAAATTAAAAATGTAAATTAAATGTATATAAAAAATTAGTAGTATATTATTACATTGCAAAAATTTAAAAACATTAAAATCACAATGGAAAAGACTGAAAGATAATCATTCTTAGAACATATTAATTAGAAATTAAAATAATAGGAAAACCAATAGGTTATTAAGATTTTCAAATGATTTTTAAGTATGTAGAGGTCAATATTTAAAGCTAATAATGGGACATCAGATGGACCTACAGATAAGACTGACAGCAAACGAGTCGACTTATTTCGAACGATATTATCTTACTATATAGTTGGCGTTCCTTATAAAGTTGTCTCTGGTTACATGTATGTAAGTGAGACGCAGAAGTTTAAGCTCATTCAATTTTTTATGCAATAAAAATGTAATATTTTTACTTTTCTAAATACGTGTTTTAGCTTACTCACAAGGTCTGTTCCCATTAAGAATTCCCTAGAGTTCAATGTTACCACAGGAAAGTGTCATGGAAAGACATCAGTTCAAAGTCCACTCGTTATAAGAACATGCTTCAAAATTGCAAGATAGTTGGTTGTATTTATTTAATGGCTTCGGTAATCAGAATTAAGTCATTGGAAAAGTTCATTTGTGTGGCGTGGAGAGGAAGATGCAACTCAGAACGTTGACCCTTGATTGTGTTCCAAAATTACTTAGCGTTTGGTTATGTTAGAGGTTTTTTCAATCGGTAAAAATATCCAGTCTAATACGTATAGCAAACAAACAAGTCTGATTTTGTGAGGTCCCTTTCTAATCATTTTTGTTTTGTGAGATTTATGAACATTTCAATCCAATTGGAACATAATGGATGAAGTTATCAGTAAATCTTTTTCATCAAAGGAGTTATCAATAAATATTTTCCATAAAAAAAAGTTAGAAAGTTATTGCCTTGCAATCCACTCCAATTCTGAAAGAACTTCGGAATTCCTGAAAAATCTTCAATATTGTATATCTGGCTACCGAAACATACAACCGTCTAGTGAAACAAGAGTAGTAAAAAAAATTATAACTGACTATGTGGTAACTGAAAAAAGTAAACTCTAAACAAAGGCGAGATGTTATCTTCGAGTGACAAAAGAGAATTTGAACCAGTTTAAAACGAGAAGGTTCGCGTATTGTCATACTAAATAGGATAATAGTAATACATTTTGAAAATTTTTTAATGTGTAAAACAAGCACATATATAAATAAAATATGTAAAAATGCTCGAATGTATATTTTCTAAAGTAGATTCCAAAACACTTGGCGAGAATCCATGTAGCAGCTAGGCCTCATCTTCTTAATTTCGTTTAAAAAAGCAATTTTTAGTTATTTCATAAGGGTTTCAGTTATTTTCTTGATTGAGACATGTTTTATGTAATTCCTATTCACCATTTAAAAAATACTTTTTTATTGCTTCAAAACATTAAGTAAAATCTGTTTAAATTATAACTCATATTATTTTCCTTTGTTTTTGAATTTTTTAATAAAATTTATAAATGCATATAGGAAATACAGGATTTAAATTTTCTAAAAGTATCTTGTATATTATATGAAGAGTTTTAAAACATATATTATGCATGTAAAAGATTTCTTTTAATAAATTTTGTTACATTATTAAATGGATTTTTTTTTTACATTTATTTAAATAGATGCATTTGTTTGGAATCTTATATGCATTTGTGTTCAATAAAGATTAAATACAGAGAGAAATAATAAAGAATAATAAATCTTAAAATGAAATTTTATCTATCATTGTAAAGAATTGTTATAAAAACCCACTTTTTAAAAACCCTCATAAACATTATTCCTAAAAATTTCTATAGGTGAAAAATATTTTTAGAAAAAAAAAATACTAAAAGAAATAAAAAGTCTGCATCGTATCTCAGAAAACTATATATTTCCAGCTTGGTCGAAATCTTTGTCATTGAGTATTCCCCCCTCCCCCTATTTCTATTATTAATATATATAATTCATTGTCAAGCTATTTGCAGATATATATATTTTTTTAATCGATAATCAACCCATTTGCAGTGGATTTAAGTACATCATTTTTGGGGCTCGAAGTTCGATCCTCGCATATCCAAAGACCGTCGATAACATATACGGGATGATACATTACTGCAAATGTTTCCGAGGCTTTGTTAATAGAATCTTAGTTAACTGGATTCAAATTCCGCATCAGTTGCGCCATTTTCGATCTTGCCGAAAAACCTATGTAAATGGTTTCTCTTAAATTTATTACCGTTGTAAATAACATGCATTGTGTAACGAATATTTTTTGGAATTCTCAGTAAGATTCACAAATGTCTTTATCATAGTGTATTGCTGTTTCACGCTTTACTACTCAAACCAAAAATATCACTACGATACAGAAGATAGCACATAAGTAAAAAGCAACAATGTGAATTTGTATCCCATCTTATTATTATTCATAAGTAAATTAAAAACAAAACATTTTCCTTTAAAGATATACAATTTGTTCCCTTTTTGCGAAATGACTATTTATAGAACAAACAAATTTATATCACAATCTGATGGAAAATATTAGACTAAAATATAAATATAAAATATTTCTTTAAGAAAAAATTAAGATTTAAAATATATATAGATGCAAGCTAATAATTTATTAAGCTTGTGATAAGAATTTGTTCCTTGAAGACAAGAGCTTGCATTCAATCACGGTTACTAATGAAACTAAGATATTGTTGTTGAATATCTAAGGCATCCGTGTTAGGGCAAATGCTAACTTATTTTCCATTATTTATTCTTTGTTTCTCATGAATGTGATATATTACTTCTGAATACGCTATGAAGGATAATATGCTGTCTACCAACCGTAAAGAAGCATTACAACATCTTTAATCTGTCAGGTAATTTATTGTTAAACATATACTAATGGGAACTGAGCTACGTTAAATATGTCGAGTTTTCAAAGTCTCCAAGTTCACATCCAAATCAATACCTCTGGGGTAGCACACCTTAATCTAGGCACATCTTCTTAGTCTCTGCAGCAAAAATAGAAGATTCATCATTGGCTTGTAGTGCTGCCATCTAATGTCATCTGAACAAGAAGGAAATGAACCCATCAAACTTGACAAGAAGCTGAGCTCTCTGTCAGGCAGCAAATTTCAGGGTTGAACTTGACTGGTTTTGGTAGTTGGTACAAAGTGCTAAATAAATAGTAGAGAGATGCCTTAGTCCCCAAAATACCTCTGTACTCAGACAAAAAATACATAATATTTTCACTCATAATTCGGGCATAGTTGTCAATAGTAGTTAGAAATCCGTTTTATAAAATAAGTAAAGCGATAAAAACTAAAATTTCACACCTCGTTATTATATGGGGAAAGGGACCAAGCTTCAGTAAACAGCTCGAAGTTAATTAAGGCTAGCTCTATATTTAATCATGGCGAAGTTGTTGTGTTGAGAGAGTCTAGCACTTGTGTGTTAACTTCTGAGCATTTGTTAAACGTTCTTTCAAATCTAACGCCCCTCAATGGTGAAGCATTATATAGAGAAAGAATACCAGCTCAAATATAGACTTCGTCATCAGAATTTGATTCAAGGTAAAAAAGCGTTTGGCTATGTATAGCGACTTTAGAAATAAGCAGCCAGAAACGTACAGCAATAACCTACTTAAATTTTCCATCCTGAAATATATAAAATTCTGAATTTAGAGTGGCCTGATTTTGAAAGACATCGTTCACGTGACCGGGAGATTATGAACTCTATTCTTGACTCAGACGATGTTTCTTTTCATACGATAATGGTGGCTAGGTCACGTAAAATAGATCTTGTTCATAATACTCCATCATTGGTGTGGTGATATAGAGAGGAATATGTTAACTCAGATGTCGACCTCTTCCCTTGGCCGTAGATCAAAATTAAGAGACGATTGACAAAGTTTATCAGTTTTTTCCTTTGGCTGAAATAAACTGCCAGAAGCGCATTTCAAACGAACAATATAGAATGTATTGTTTTATGCGTATCACGTGTAGAATCACTCAGAAAATGTTATAATTAATTTATTTTCGTGTAAACAAAATATTATGAAACAATTCTGAATCAAAAGTATTCAGGTAAAGAATAGTTTTCATTTTTAAAATTAAGTATTTTTTGAGAAAAGATTGGTTAGGGTAATAGGAGTATGAAAAATTAATTGTGAAGTCATATTTTTAGCCTGAACATTTTTTATATATAAATTATTTTTTATTTTCATTACTTCGATACAGATTTATGACTAACAGATGAAGGATGAAGTTAGGTATTTGAATATCTACCAAATAGTGCTTTTTGAAAGAACTTTTCCATAATTTTTAATTTCCTTAAAAGTGAAACCGGAAAGATCCCAAAGAGATTCACCGAAAGAAACTGGAATGTAAAATATATTTATCATCGTTTAATAGTGCAGAGTATTGAGTTAAAGACTCTCTACCGGAAAAAGACGATATTTTACTTCGGGCCCATGGTAAAGATTTTAAAGTATTTTGATTAATTTCTCATACTATAGTCAATAATATAGTTAACTGCTTAATACTTTTAACATCATCTGTAACGAGTATCTCTTAATGTCATAATATACGAACAAAATTCGAAACACTTTAAGCCATCTTTGTCGATAAGAGCAGACATTACCTGTACTATCTTATGTGTAGATATAATATTCTTCTCTTAATACTTATAAAACAAATATTTTTTCCAACTACTCGAGAAAGATATTTATTTTTAGAAATATTTATTCTTTTCATTCCCAGTATGAGACTCTAACCAATGAATTAATGAATAGAAAATTAGAATAGTGGCTAATATCTACCCGATCACCTTATTAGAATAAAAAAGAGATCATACTAGCAGAGTATTCCTGATAAATATTTAATGTATATGTATTTATAATTTCTTATTAAGAAATATGACGTTATGCTAATGCAGTAAATATTTATAGAAGATAAACACACCAGAGTCTCATCGATTGATGCTCTGTCAATTATAGATCACGTGATTTTCGCCCTAAAAAAGCGAAATTATTTTTCTTCACAATGTTTTGATGTACTAATAAATTTGCACGAAACATTAACATTGTCATTTATGAAATGCGCTGTTTTCCGTTTTCCCAATTTTTAATTTGAACGCAATATTGATAAACTGATTACAACTCTAGAATTATCTCTTGCAAGAAATGTTTACAACTGTTGTACAATTCATCAGTAGAATGTTATTCATCACTTTCTTTTTTACATCTTCAGAATCACGTATGCACTAAAATTTCATTATTCTCGAAAAACAGGTTCAGAAATATTAAAAACTATTTCTTTAAGTAAAACACAAACACGCATAGTTTTCGTTTGGATTGTTTATTGCTCACGTGTCTTATTTTGCTCACGAGGACTAGTTGCAAAGCAGTTAAGAATTTCTAGATATTTGTTTTCAAAATATGTATTTTTATGTATTTAAATATCCCATTTAAATATATAATTTAAATATTTCATGACGAAGAATATATACACTTTCTTGTTAGAGTACACAGGAAATTGGCAATTTTGATTTCTTAAAACAGTAAACATTCAATTTAGTAAAGAGTTCTTAATCTAAAGATCTTAAAAATGAAATTACGAAAATTATCTAAGAATATCAATTTGAAAACATTCATAATATGCACGGTAAATTATTTTGCGTCCATATAAAAATATGTACAAACTAGTATTTTGTTGTACACAAGTAATTTATTATTGTATTTTAAGTGTACATGTAATGCTTCTATATACACATAATTTGTGCACAAATAAATAACGCACACAAGTAATATTTGAACATTATGCACACAAATATATTAATACATCTTTATTTAATAAGAGGCATTTATTTAGACATAAATTACGTGCATCAATTATTTAAATTCGTCTTTATAAATTCAAATAAAAAGGATTAATGTAATGCATTTTAATTTATTCGTGCTTGATTTAAATTAAAATATCTCTTTTAAATGATAAATGAAATTATTAATATATTTATGAATGTGTAATTAATTATTTTAACTCTCATAAATCCTGTACTATAATTCTGTATACGGTATATTTTATATTTCTTGCAATTGAATTAGATATTATAGCATTAATGTATAAAATACGTATTATAATTTTTGTACATCTTTTTAGGATATTGCCTTAAAAATTATAATACAAAACTTAAAAATATTTATAAAAAAAACACATTTATATTAGAACCTCATAAAATATTGATAAGAATCGATTATGATCTGTAAAAAGGGTATTAGTATCATAAGGACCAAAAATTTACTATTATCTCTAGATTTTTCGTCTTTCTAATGTAAATTACCCATTTTTAATTTCTCTCATTAGGATAGACAAAAAAAAGTATTTTAGAATTCAATATTATTTTAGAAAAATCTACTTTGGAGTATTCAATATTGTTAGAAAAAGGTTTGTATTCATTTTTATATTTGTTTCGCTTGAGCTAATAATTCTTGACGTAAATAATATAAAAGAAGCATATAACAAGCATCCCCTCCATGCTAAGCCGGGATTCGAACTCAAACCATCGATTCAGAAACACTTATCGATTATGACAGATAATATATTACAAGAAAGACGCAATCTATTAAATAAGATAAATTAGAAAAATTTTATAATATTGACAAATAGTCCATCCATCTGTTGTAAAGGATTGTAGATTAGTCGATATCATATAATCAAACTAAAAAAAGCAAGTAAAATACAGGTTATCAAGTACAAAGTTAATTAGGACACTCAATAATCAGAATTTTTTTTTTTTTTTAGCAAATATGTTTTTAAGTAAGTCAAAGCAAAAAAATTAAAATTCTTGTTGTCTCTTATAAAATTGACAAAGATAATAACAGCGAATTCAATGATAAGAGTGCTTTAATAAAAAATAAAACAAAATTTATGGCCTATTTAATTCATGGCTTATACAAAATGAAGTATTTAAGGAGTCTGGAAAAACGATCTAACTTATTTCGTAAACATTGCTCTTGCACGCGAAAAGAAAAATTGCCGAATCCTCATCAGGATGACTTTCAAGATTAATCAGTTAAGATAAAGTAATCAATATTATTAGTGGTACAGGAATTTTAAAAACATGGTCTAATTCACGTACGGAATTGTTCCAGCTAAATAATAATACATGAGTATTTAGAAAAACCGACAAAAAAGAAGATAAGATTTAGAGTTTTTATCACTTTTTAAGCGATAATTCGCCAACGCGAGCACGCGCTACTTCTAACCAGTCTGCAAATCAAGCAGATGTAATATCATCAGTTGGCTATCCCGGCGGCAAAGTTCAACTGGAAAAAGTTTTCTTTCGCTATCTGATGCTGATTGACTATTATAAACGGATAAGTAAAACAATTATTCTTTCCTTTTGTGTACAGAATGGGTGACAAGAAGCACGGCATGAGCCACGATGTCAAAGAATACGGAACTTTTAATCACAGGCAGCATATCGTCGAAGAAAAGAGCGAGAAAGAAAAAATCCTCAATTCAGATTTGAGCCAGACAAGGTAAGAGAAAATTCTAATCATTTTCTAGCACATGTTATTTGACAGTTCATTTATTTATGAATTTACGTTATTTTGAAAAGAAAAATATACATAAAAGTATTAAGTTAGTTTCCGAGATAATTTTTGTTTTCTGTCAAGGCGAGTATGAAATTTATTAAGAATCAACATGTGTGTGTTATTTAACTTACTCGTAGCTGTGACATATTTATTAAAAAAAAGTTTGAGTTTCATGTTATTTGATACATAAAATACAGTTTGTAACATTCTTCTAATTTTAAAATGTGAAAAAAAAAATTCAAAATATTTGAAAGTAAATGTATATTAATATTTATACCAAGGAAATATTCTTAAAATATTTTGGTATATTTAAAAAGAAACTGGTTAAAAAATATCACTTTTGTTATCTTGAGCCATTATTTTACTCAATATTGATTATATATTTTAGAGTATTTTGAGAAATTATAATTACGGGCAACTTACTAAATATTAATTTCATAAACAATGTTTTTAAGATTATTTAATGTTATTCCACATTTATTTCAGTTTAAACTGTGTAGTTTTAGATATTTTTTGCACATTTGCTTTTTCATATTTTTTATGTAAAAATATAATCTATTTCAAATTTTAAGTCTTACTTATAATTGCACATTTTACTTTGTTATAAAACATAAAGGTTTTATATTTTTAAATTATTTTTTTTTATGAAATTCTTAACATATTTTGTAATTTCAATTTAAAATTCGCATTGAGTGTTTATTTAACAAAATTACTTTGCTGAACCTTTTTACCACTATAGTAATCATAAATAGAAGACTTTAGAAATAGGATATCTTTTACTTAAAATGTTTGTGTAATTCTTATAATATTTATTATAATCTATATTTACGATATTTATTATAATTTTTATTTACGATGTAATTCTTATAATTACGATTGTAAAATATCAGCCAAAGATAAAAGGCTATTTTATTTTTTTTCTCTGGTCACTCAAGGTTAACACTATACAGAATTTGGGTTCGAATCTCTCCTGTCTTTCGCAGAAAGCAAGAGATACATATACATTAATATTGCATTCAATCTGAAATATTCAGATTTGTTTTTGATTATTTCGGATATGCAAACTAAATATCGTTTATATTTCATTATAGTGCTCTCGTGTTGTAAATACCAAAAATAAAAAAAATGTCTAGTATAAGCGATCATTTGTAGAATTACAATCGAATATTAAGAAGTATATTTCTTGATATTTTTCACGATACTTAATTGCTCTATAAAAATTAGTAATGTCTGAAGCCATAATAGCGTAATTTAAGCAGTACTTCTGAAAAATATAATACTCTCCATCACTTCAAACATCGATATAAAAATTTTTCCTTTAAAACAAATCTGTCAGAAAGCTTTCCAATTATGGAAAATCATAAGTAGAAAAAGAAATGTGAATAAAAGTTTGAAATATTTTTATCAAAGACCATAAATACAATTTAAATTTGTAATACCAAACATAAGCACCTGTATTATAAGAATCCTTGTTTACTAAAATTAAACCTTGATATTCATTACTGAACCCTGTTTCATTGTTTATAAATAACTATAATTTATTCCAAATCAACTTCTATTATTTAAAGTTTTTTTAAATAGTTTTACGTATTGATTATAAAAGTAGACGGTGTATAATTTTTATGATTCTTATAATATACATCAACATTTATGCATTTTACACTCATAATATTAATTCCAGTTGTTCATAATCTTTTATATATAATAGTACTGTTTGATAATACATAATTATGTAGCTTCTTTATTGACACTTTTTAAATAATACTTTTTAAAAAAAGTTTTATTTAGGTTATTAAAAAATTACAGTAATTTCAGTAATGTTCTTATAGCACTTATTTAACTTTGTTGCAAGACTATTTTCTTTGAACTAAAGTTTCAGGTTCGAAACCAGCCATTGTTGAAAAAGCGAGATTTGTTTGGTTTCTGCATTTATCATTCAAATCTTTTTGAGTGGGTGCTTGGGAGTTTTCTAGACATCCTATCTAATAGTAAGTGAATGGGAGCACTATGAGTAAAGGTGACAATGACAAGGTGGATGTTATAAAAGTTCTATCAACTGATTTCCTCTATCTTGGCTATCCATTATAAGGTGCAAAATGTCCAAATTCCTTCCCTCACAATTCCTTAATGTAGCCCACTAATAATTCAAAAATTTACTAGACAGCAAAAGATTTTCAAGAAGTTTCTTCTACAAGTTTATTATTAATATATATACTACATTGTGGCAAACAAAAATACTCAATTTAAGAAAATCGAAAACAAATTTCAAAATTACATAATATTCAAATTTGATTAATAGTTGAATATAAAGCAATGGAATACCAAAAAAAAAACTGTAAATATTTGAAAGTAGGCTCTTTATTTAAGAATTTCATATAATAAAGCTTTGGAAAATAAATTAAAGACTAATGCATATTCTGTTTTCATTACTTATGCATTCATAATTTTTACAATAAATTAATGCTTGTTTTATATATAAGATAACACTTATTCTCTTTTAATAATTTTAGTACATTTTCCCCCTTAAATGTATATATTTAAAAAAAATGAATATATGAAAAATAGTTAATTATATTTTTCTGGTGATAATTATTTTTTTATATAAATCTTTTCAAGATTTTTATAGTATCAATGTATCACTAAAGAATCGGAATTTTAAATTTCAGCTCAAGAATCCTAGTTTTTAAATTGAATTTTGTTAAAACTTATTTAAAAAAAATGGGAAATTATTTGCGATTTCTTTTGGTGAAACTAAAACAACTAAAATATTGCTATGTATTAGTTGACGACTTGGTAAAAACTTTTCCCTATTCGGGAATTATCTTTGGAATCTTCCTAAGAGCTAAATGCTATTCTATTAATATTTTAAAAATTGTTAATTTTTTTCTGAAACGTTGCTACAGATATTAATTTAAATAATCATTTCAGATATATCTTAAGAATTTAAATCCAAAGTTGATGCTATCATATATTTAACGTTTATTTTATTTTAAATACAATTTTTAGCATATTTATACGAAAAACATGCAATGATTTAAAAAAAAAATTAACTGCATCTTAAAGTATTTTGAAAGCAACTAATGCAATATCAAGAAATTAAAGAACATTACAATAAAATTCCTTCTATGAAAATTTTGAATCGAGAACAAATCATTTTGTTATCAATTTCCTAAAATATAAGACTGAAATATATTTGCAATATAATTTCAATTCAGCTCATACTCAAACATGCGGAACACATGCGGTAAAATTGGTAAAAATACTCTACAGCATTTTAAATGGCTCAGTTTTTAAGTTATCAAGTATTCATCCCCAAATAAATTTGGGACAGAATACTTGATAACTTAAGACCTCAAAATTGCTTTTTTATACAAAAAAAGAAATATATAGTTTCCTTGACTTCTCAAGAACCATAGGTTTGATTTAATGCTAGAGGATGAATTTCTAATTATCCATTCTGTGCATATGCGTGCCGAAAGCGAAATCATAAATCTATCTTGCTGTTCAAAGAGGCCAGGTTTGAACCTGAGACTTTTGACTCTCACACAAATGTGATGTAATATTCAATTACGGTGATCCACATAAATATGCTGGATACTATGTCCAAGCTGGTAGCACAATGATTAGCGCTGTTGGCTTTGGTTCAACAGTTCGTAGGTTCAAATCCCACCTTGTGCATGAATGTAGTGGTTCGGAATCCACTTTAAATCTTAAGTCCTAGTCTAATTAGACCTAGAGTGTAATCAATGACCTTTGAGCGACAAACAAATTAAAATTTGATACCACGAAGCGAATAGCAAAACAATTGAACGAAACTGAATTTTTATCACAACGTATTTCTTAGTGGGAAGACTTAGATAAAGAAATTGAGAAACTCCCAAGCACCCACCCACCTGTATATATGCAAAATAGAAAAAAAAAAGTTCTATTTCACTTTATCCAATAGTAACTAAAATCAAGCCTTAGACCTTCTCTTCTAGAAAGAGAAGCTTTACCATTGCACTTGCTTTCTCTGTATCCACGTCTAAATCATGCTACAGAATTATACATAAATTTTTATACCACTAATTTCATTTATCAATTTCTATTTTTCCATATATTCTTTTGAAATTTTGTCTCAAGATACACAATGTTTCACTAAAATACAAATACTTTAAAAATCTTACTTCAGTATCTATTCCGATTTATATTTATCTTATTTACTTTATGGTTACTCAGGTAACTAATTTTTATGTGATTTTAAACACTCATAACTGTTTCAGCATGACTTATTTTTATATTTAAGTCAGCCTTACTTTTATATTAATTCATGAAGGATTAAAAACTAAAATCTTTGTTAAAATAACTAGAGTGCACTATTAAAATCATAGTCATGCACTAATCAATTATTGTGCTTTGTCTGAATCAATACCATATAGCTATAACTGATATTTTTTGGGTGTCAATTATCTTACAAAATGTTTAAGGTTTTGCTCTACGAACCCAAGGTCTAATTCGAAGGGCATGTATGGTTTAAAGTGTATTTCGAACTGTTATAAATATATTCATATCTGAGATTTGGAATCGAACCTATGAATCATTAAAGGTCAAAACACTAATACTTCAACTACCTACTTATAAAGTTGTAGAAATCATTCTCCATACAGCATTCCACATAAAATGACTCGTTTTACAAGTATAAAAATGATACAAAATAAAAAATATACCCTTAATTCTTTTTAATTGTCTTGTGCGGAAAAGCATATTATATGTAGGAAAATAATGGTTTTTATGATGTCAAACTAACTAAATGGTTTAAGTAATTTTATATCTGTGGGAAAAATATGGATATTAGTTCGGTTTAAATGAATGCGGGATATAATAAGTTGTGTGGTGTAATTGGTCAGGAAGAATTTAGATGCTTTCTTTCCTAATGTGCTGCGGGCAGGGAATTAGAGCACTTATTGCTGCATATATTTCATTGCCATTTATAGAAGAGAGAAAATGGCATAAAGTGCAAAAAATAGTTGAAAATGAATGACTTCGAGCGGTTGGACTGTAGACCAGAAAAAGGCAATTCATCATATAGAGGGGACTTATATGCCACAAAACCCAACTACTCATTATATAGGACTAAAATGTGAACTGCTAAATAAATTGACGTAGTAAACTGTAGTTGATAAACGATTTTTTTAAAAAATAATTCACTTAAAATATCAAAATATGCATTCAACAAACAAAACTTATGAAATGAAATCTACTTTTTATGGAATTATATTCTACTTATTCATTCAAAAAGAAAATATTACTATATTTATTTTTATTTTCATTTATTAAAATTCACAGGTTTATTTTATTTTTATTTTATTTTTTTATATGCATTAATGGCGTTGTCAACTGCATAATGTTTAATTTAAAATAACTGTAAAGTATATCACAAAATAAAAAATTAGAAAATAAATGTTTTGTTTCATAATACAAATAGAAAATTTTCTTTCTTAAGATTAAACTATGTAGATACTCCTTAAATTTAAAATTTGATAAAAAAATTTAATTAGTAAATTTATAATTTGAAAGTAAGAGAATTATTACTATAACTTACAAATAATGCGGATTAATAACTCTAAATGCGCAACTTAACCGGAAATGAATTAGCCGGAAATGCAACAACCACATCAAGAAATTGAATCGGATGTATGTTAGTTTGAATACTTCCTTAATAACAAATGTTTGATGAGGTTAATAATTTTTTCTGTATGCCATTTTTTGTGTAAATAAATTTAAAAGATTAAATTAAATTTTAATGTGGTTTTTCATGTATATTTTTTATTGTTTAATAATTGTTTATTAAAGCACAAAACCTTTTTAAATTTTATTAATTGTTAAAAAAAAGTGTAAGTTATTCATACTAATCTTTGAAATGAATAGTAAAAAATGTTCTATAAAGTAATTTGACTTTATTAGAAACAAATTACAGTTTCTCTAAATGAATTTTTACATATTTCATTCATGTGATTTTAGATTTGTCTTTGAATATTTTAGCAATCATAATATTCCGTTGCTTTTAAAACGATTTTTGTTTTATCATCCACTAGTTAAAATGCAAACAATAAGCAAAATGTTATTCAGCAACGAAATACTTGATTTCTTTTGAATCGATCATCTATTTAATTTTGCCGAATTGGTAGCCGAATGGTTATTGCTCTTGCCTTTGGTTCAATAGTTCATGGGTTTGAATCCCACCGTGGGCTTAGGAGTTGTAGTGGTTCGGAATCCACTTTTAAACCATAGGACTCAATCTAATTAGCTTGTGTGCAAAAAAAACATGGCCGTTGGGGGACAAATCAAACCATCCATTTTATTCTCAGAATCAAATTTATTTTATATTCTATTGATTTATGTATTCTATAATATTGAAATAAAAAAATCATTCCAAAAAATGAAACTTTAAAGTGATGTAGTGGGAACCATTTCTCCGTTTCTTTATAATCACTATTTCTGTACATTCTATTTCATTAAAGTTGAAGTTCGCTGTTTACATTAAGAAACAATGAGGTGTCTTGTTTACAGCATAAGGCTAATAATTTGCGTAGTTATGTCTTAAAATTTAGAATTTCATAAGCCATTGGCAATTTTTTAACGTTTTATGCATTTTCCCAGAAATTCATCAATAATTGTTATTATATATTTCACTAAGTTGCTCCCAAAAAGGCAGGGCTTTAGATTTAAATCCAACAATTGGTAGATCCAATTTTTATTTATGAATTGTTAAGTCCTGTTCAGTTAGCCCTCATAATCAAAATGGATCGTAAAACGATGACCAAATCAAACCCAACTTGTGTCATGGATATTTGTAATGTGTCTGAGTTTATTTTAAATTCTATTTATTCAGTTGCATTAAACCTGATCTGCAAAAACTATTGTAGGGTGACAAAACAAAATATTTTATCTTTGATATTGAAAATTTGCAGAAATTTATAACAAAGATAATCAAACATGGATATCTTTAAGTTAAGCTCAGAGGTATAAAAATTTTAGTACATAGTCAGGTGTAAAATATATGCATTTTTTTTTAAATTTGTGTGAAATCGCATTCAGAAATGAATGTTCATTTTAATTATTTTCAATGAAGAAAACAAATTCGCTTGAATATGTATTCAAAATTTATAATTCAAACATCTGAAATTTGTAATTTTAGAAGCATTTCTATATTACATAATGATATTTCTGTGGCATAGTAATTAGATCACGTTTTCTGGAGGGGGAAGGTCCTAAAAATGATATAAAATGCTCTTAATCACTGCTGAATAAAAAAAAATGTTGGTCTCTAGTTTCCGCATGCTATGGTGA
Organism: Latrodectus geometricus; assembly: GCA_026290005.1. Taxonomy (NCBI): domain Eukaryota; kingdom Metazoa; phylum Arthropoda; class Arachnida; order Araneae; family Theridiidae; genus Latrodectus; species Latrodectus geometricus. Next base: position 17,981 of record JAPDSC010085240.1, on the reverse strand, counting down.
AGATTTCTTTATATTTTTGGGGTTTCTTTTCTTGCTGAATCTGAGTAAAGATCACATGAATATAATATCTGTTACGTTGTCTGCAATGCTTTGTCAATATATTTGCATAAAAAAATTAGGATTTTCAATATAATTATACTGTAAACTAAATTAGTATAATTTTGTTTGCCATCTTTAAACCTTTCATTGTAGTTTTAGGGATTAAAAATAATGCTATTTATATAACATAGTATATAGTTCTATATAAGTGCTATAGATAGTGCATTATCCTCTTAAAACTTTTTGTTATGAAGCTACGTAGCATATGATTTGGCTGTTGAAAGCCGTTGTAAGTTATGCGTTCAATCGCTAATCCCTTTTAGGAAGGACATTTCATAGATATTCGGTCATTTTTATGCTCGTAAGATAGAAACCCTCTTACTCCCAAGCGCATATTCGATCAAATGTGTAAGCAGAAAAATTTACAACGGCTCCCATTGTTCAATAGCTATATGAATCGAATCCAGTGCCTTCCACTTCGAAGAATTTAGTTTTATCAATAACCCATTATATACTATAAAGTTTCTACTTATATTTTGATTTAAAAAAGCTAAATCATAATTATGAAATTTCTAAATTTGTGCTTTCTATTTCTAATTGTTGAAATTAGCTATTATGCAGCTCTATATATTCTGTAACTATTCATGTTTATCATCATCCTCTTATATCTCATCTGAAGGTATAACTTGTTCTCTCTTAAATTTCCAAAGAATGAAATTTTTAATATTAAATAATAATTTTGTAATCTTATATCATAATTTCGCAACTAGCATGGATCACCATAACATTCATTTTAAAATTTTCAACATTAGTATACAACATAAGTTTCTGTTCACAGACTTAGAGAATTCTTTAATGTTTTTGCTTTTAAACTTTTTAAGTCTTCCTTTTTTATACTAAAATTTCATCCAGATTGAAATATAAATTTGCTGAAAAAATAACATGGGGAGCAAGTTGTTTCATTTTATTTTATTCCAACATAAAATAAGACAAAAAAGCGAGAAACAGGTATCTGTGCTCTTTGAAGACTAGAACAATGGCTGATAATCACAATCGCAATTGTTTTTAATGGAGAATAATATTTGTGCAGCCTCTACCATTTTACAATTATTTTTCTGCTGCGATAAGAAACAAAATCGCGCATACTTCTTGCCCCGGAAATTTCCCGTTCGCCAGATATGATACAGATATTTATATCATATCTCATCAAGCAACAATCTTTGATTTTTATTTTAGAAAAGAGGTAGCACAAAAATGCTTGGTCTGATATGAAAGATTTTCATTTCTTGTCTATAATCAGAGGCTCTGATATGTCTAAAAATAAATTTCGTTGGTGATACATAACATCAATTCATAACAGAAACAAAGTTCGGAGGCGTTTTCCTGAGTATTTCGAGCCCTTTATCGAGTATTACTCGAGTTACTCTTAAATGATGCCCTATTATCTTGAATAAATATTTCCTTTAAAAATTTTTATTTTAATATTTTCCTTTGTAAAGCATCCAGTTTTAATCCATGACTATAAATTTCACTACGAAATTAATTTCTCAAGAATATCAAGAAGGATGTAGCTCTATTAAATTTATAGAGTATATAATTTATAGAGTATTAAATTTATATATAATTATAGAGTTCCCGCCTACTCAGTCTAGTGGTCAGCGTGCCTGACTGCAGATAAGGAGGTCTGGGTTCGAATCCCGGTTTGGGTATGGATGTGCTTTCTCTTTTCTCTCTTCTGTCTTTGTGCTTCCCTTGTATGAATAGAGTATGAATGATTGCCTACGATATAAACGGGTACCGATGGCATGTGTTTACTGAGGAAATCAGACTCCACACCCAATTGCGGTTCAGATGAAAACGTGGAGCAGTGCACCTATACTGCCAATCTGGCTGACACTCGACAAAAAGAAAAAAAAAATCGTAGAGTTAAATATTAATTATAGTATCCAAAACTTCAGGCTAATTTAGCAACATGGTGTTGAAACATTATTATAATTTAGTGTAAAATTGCAGAGATCAAAAAACATGTAATTACTTATTCAATATATTTTTTATTACTTCAATCAATGCTTCGATTTTTAATTCCATCAAAAATAAGCGAAAATTAAAAATTGAACACTTTGACATCAAATATTCGAATTTAAACAGATACAAACGTTTATTATTTCCATTATGTCTAATATATAAATAATCATACGAATTCGAGTAAATTGTAAATATGACTAAGATACAATAAAGCCAGGTTAGCATCAGAAAGGCTAACGCTTTATCTTCGGTTAACCAATTTGATGGTTTCAATATTACCTAGGCCATTATAAACTGTAAGTCCCTATCTAAATAGCCCTTAGTGTAAAAAAATCATTGAGTGACAAACAAATCTATCCTTAGTCATGGATGTTTGTGCTAGATCAAATTTCGATTTAAATTGTTTAGGATTAAACAGCAACTGCTTATCCCAGTTTATTTAACTTTTGTGTGAAAAATTGGCGATTGAGTAATAAACACCAAACCGTTAAATAAAATTAATGCAATGAATGAAAATAAAATTTGGCATTAGATGAAATAGGAATATAACCATATTCATATAGAAACTCAAGGAACGTTCATACTAAAGGCAGAAGCGCAACACTCGTTTCCCGTTCTGCAAAAGCAGAAAGAAGGAAAATTTAAAATATAATGTAGTATTGAAACAAGGAAAAATAATATATGTAAGCCAGATCAACATTGTCTTCAGTGTCTTCGGGTATTGAATCCGATTTCTTTTGACTATGAGATCATCTCCTTTCCATGTACCAAATTATCACTAACTCAGTCTTTTTTTCGGTTCTTTGTAATTTTGAAAGTGTCAACAAATCAATTTCAAACCAATAAATATAATTAAATAAAAATAAAAAATTTATAAATACACAGTAAAATATTAACTGCACACTAAGCTTATTTTCTAGATTATGATATCAGCTCTTACGTAAGATATCTATCTTTTAACAAAACAGTAAACTCATTGATTGAATACATGAAGAATAAACGGGAGGAATAAATTACCTTTCAAAACCGGATTTCACGTTTACTTCTAAATTGATCAGGCCACATGGTTGCATTACGTAAAATCTATTCAGATTTTTTTTTCAATAGCAGTTCAGTTTTACTTAGCTTTCTTCCCACGTTATGCTACATTAAAAATAACCTTCGTTTTTTCTTCTCGCATCTGGTTAAAGCCGGTTTACTCTGGAGTAAAGCAGATCTCAATCAAGATTCTATTCATATTAAAATTATTTCATTTGCATACAAAACTAGAGATTGAGTAAAACTGTAAAGATTAAAAATTAATGATCATGATTGATTTATGTTTATTAATGAATCACTAATTTAGTGTCAATGCATTTAATCTTTCTAATATTCATCTATTATGTTCAATACTTATACTTGAAAATATATATATATATATATATATATATATATATGCGTGTGTGTGTGTGTGCGCGCGCGCGTGCGTGCGTGCGCTTGAAGTACTATAACAAATTATTTTAAAAGCTCAGTTTTATTTTAGAATATTAATTCATTAACGGTGCGCGTCTATTTCATTACATTTAATTTGATATTACAACAAAATCAAAAACTAGTATTATATTACTTTATAGTGATTAAATAAAATATATTAAGATAACTTTAGATATACTTTATAAAAGTTTTAAAATTTACTTTCAGCCCATTTTTCACCTTCAAAGTAAAATATTCCATACATATATATATTTATATCATTGAGTCTGAGTTTTGGGTTTCAAGTAAATGTTCGTGAGTTCGTCTTTTTAAATAACATTCGTGTCACGTAAACTTTTGCGTGTAAAAAAAAATATTCTTTCGAGCGACAAATTTATTTACATTATAAGTTCAAATATTCAAAAAAGATACCTTTTTTCTGAAATATTATATTAATTGATAGTTGATACTAATAAAACCATTTCTTGAAAATAAAATCGTATGTTATTATATTCAATTATATTATGAATATATCATTGATTCATATCCCTAAGAAAATTTTAATTTTTTTTTATAGTACTGTGATAAATTAAACAATTCTGAAATAGTCTGATTGAAAAGGGTAATAATTGACTAGCAGTTGAATGATTAGTTCTTTGGCCTTCGCTTCAATAATACTTGGGTTTCATTCCCATTTTAAGTACAAGTGTTTGTAGTGATTAGGAATTCTTTTAAAACATAATTATCACTCGAATAAACCATAGCGTGCAAAAAACCGTAGAGTTACAAACGAACCATAACTGATTGGTATTGTAGGGAAAATGTGTACATATCATGATTTTTTTCGCGTATCATATCTTTTTAGAAGTATTTGCCATTAACAGTGGGTTGTAAGGCTCACTATGGCTAATTGGTGGGACACCGCTCATCAACGCGAAAGTTATTGGTTTGGATCCCAGTCAATATTGAACAAAACGAAATGGATTTTGCACCATCTGCCCGGTCGATGCTTGGGATTTTTCAGTGTATCTATTTTAGCTAATACGGCCTGACGTTAAAATATCTTACAACAGCCATAGCTTATGTAGGAAGTCTACAGCTTGTGTCAAAATTGGGTTTTATTCAAATGTCGCAAGTGTGGAAATTTAGGAACTCCCTGTACCCACCTCACAGGCATACATGCAGCAAACCATTTTAAGCTGTATTTGCTTAAGAAAGTGAAGTCATTGTTAAGAAAAATGTAAGATGAAAATCAATCTCTTTACAAAGATATTTTACAGTGTTTTCTTGCTTCTGCAGCAAGATCAGCTCTTGATATTTACCGAAATATAAAAATGATTGACAAACTTTGTTTTTTCAAATTTATTTTATGAAAAATGTTGGTCAAGGTCTACTCCAGTTTCTTCAAGTGATGATTGAAATATTTATTCAGATGAATACAGATTATCTTTCACAGTATGTCAGTTCAAAGATTGCGGGAGAGAATTCAGTCGGGAAAAAAAGATGCTTTCATACTAAGAAGCGGGTCACTGTCGACGCTTAAGACCTATATTTTCTTTACTTGTTCTTGAGCTAAAAAAGATGTAAGATTGTTTATGTTCGAAAAACGCGTAAAGATTCTTACCATTTGATGACTGATAAGTGTTTGTATATTTACGAAAGAAAATAAATAGAACATCATGACTTTGTATTATCAATTCACACTATAAGTGATTAATATTTTTTAAAAAGACTTCGTGAAGAATCTTAAGTTTCATTTCAAAAAATTTTGTTAATAACTATATTAATGTTTAGTTAAGAAGAACTGTTCTAAAACTGAAATCAGCGCTTTGGAAGCTAATTCAACTGTTCGCTAATTCTACAGCCTCTTCACACGTGGCTATTTTTTTAGCTATACCAAATTCATTTATTAATAACGATACTTATTGAATTAAATCTGGTGTGCAAAAAATTATTATAAACTGAACTATTAACATTTTGTGATATGTTTTTATTGCAAAAAATACATTTTTATGTACCCGAACGAATAAGATTCTTTTGTACAGTAAATTTTTGCGTGGAGTTGAAGTGAGATCAACTCCACGCATTGGAACGAAACTTATTCTATTGCGACGTTTGTTTTTGGCTAACCAAAAATACAGTTGCATTTCATTTCAAAATAATGATTACATAATTTTTTTAATTAACTTAAACCATATTTATGTTTTCTTTTGAATTTACTGTAAAGTTGCTTATACCGCGACACTTACTGCTGACTTCAAGAACGGTAACGTGTGGTGTGGTTCCACTTTTAAAATTACCATCTGTTTGTCCCCACTGTGGAAGGGGAAAACTGTCCTTGTCCCCCTCATTCTTTTTTAATTTTTTCCAGAGTGTAATTTTAAAAAAAATGATATATTTTAGAGATCGAAGAAAATAAATATATTTTCACCCGCTGCAACGAATGTGTTTCCCGTTTTTCCAATACTCGGCCCATCGGAAACATATTGGAACACAATTGAAAACAAATGAATATTAAAACACACTGTTGAAACACAGATGAACATATTGATATATCAATACAAATATATATGAACACAGATTTTTCAATATTTTTTTATATAAACTATGTGTGATTTATACATGAATGCTAGGGTGTCTTAGCTAATGAATGTGGCTTTCGTGGTCAGAAGATAATGAATACCATCCTGATCTAGACAAGAAAAACCAACTGATAAGTATCATCGAGTATTAAACTATAAAGATTCAAATTTGTTCTGCTCACGTGAAAATTTAGAGAGTAAGATATCGTGTATAAAAAAGAACCGATTTGATTACTAATTGATTCAATAACCAACCGTAATTAGTAACAGCCAAGTTTTTGCATTTGGTTCAACATTTCATGGGTTCGAATTTCACTTTAGGCTTGGATGTTTTTAGTGGTTCGGAATCCACTTCAAATCGTATATCTCGGTCTAATTAGCTCTCGTGTGCATAAAAGAGAAAAAAAAACCCGTTGCGTGTTAAATAAATTAAATCAATGCAGTCGGTTACAATTAATTTCAAGTTAGCAGAATCTAAAGACGTGTAATGAAATTAAACTAAAAAAATGCATGAAATATAATCATTTTAATAAAGTATCAAAATAGATTAAGAATATAATTCGATAAATTTTTGCCGAGTTTTCAGATATCAACATGGTTTTATTTTTTAAATTTCTATTATATAATGTACAGTTAGTGTTATTTATATAAAATATATAGAATTTCTGAAATATACTTTCCTATATTGATATATAATTTCTTACTACATACTAGATACCTGAAATATACTTTTCAGCTATTGATATATAATGTGAAAAATGTGACTGCATTTTTATTTTCATTAAATTCAAATTATTAATTAAAGGAAAGTATTAAACACTTATTTAAATACTTATAAAAGTTATATTTTATAAATCTTAGAATATTAATATACGAGATTTATTTTTATCTATAGTTAAAAAAAAAAGAGAGAGAATGTGTTGTGTATTGGAAACGATATCGATAACACACTGAAGCTCGATAGACATCGATTGTTCATATTTAGAAACGGAAACAAGGTTATCTATATTTATGAGTGGTTGCCAAGCAACAAACTTAACTTGTGTTAAACTAGATTTCTTAAATATTTCTAGTAACTAGTATAACAGCTCTGGTAAAAAGTAAACCCGATATATATAAAGATAAGGCAATTTTTGAAATACATCTTAAGATAATTAGCATGTGATAAATTGAATGTATAATTCTATAACCATAATACTTTTTAATTAAATTTCCTTTTTTTTCTTGGGAAAAGAAAATTATATAAATTTGGAAGTTTTTTTAAGCTAAATGGAAAAAATATTTATAAGGAACTCTGTTAAAGAATTGGAGATGAATCATTCTTGCTTACAAACAGGATCATACCTGTGAAGCTGAATAGTTAACTTTCTTGCCTTTGATTCAAGAATTCATGGGTTCGATTCTACCTCAGGCTTTGATGTTAGCAGCGTCATTCGAAATCCGCTTTAAACTGTATGTTCTAGTCTAGCCCTCGTGTGTAGAAGTATGTCCATTAAGTGGCCAACCAATCATTACCACAGGACCTGAAGCAAGTGAAATCTTAACTAATAATACTTATATATACAAATAAAATCTGTTAGCATTTATCATATTGGGAAAAGTATTACATTTTAAGGTGACGTTATAAATAAAGAATCATTTGCTAATTCAGGTGCATTTATCATGGGAAAATGGTTCAAATTGAACTAATAATCTGTTACACTGAATGATCTTGGATGTATTAAACGACATACTTGTTAAGGTGTCTTGGAAACTTTTGTAAATAGTCTGTTATACAAATTCAGGGCGGTGTAAGTATTAGACTATCGTAAATATTTTCGAAATTATGATTTATATTTAAGAACAATGGTTTTATTATTAAATTAGCGGGCCAAAGCTTATGAGTACCAAGTTTCGAAGAAAAAATTAAAATAAGAGAACAACGAGACTCTTATTATTTTTTAACGACATTTACTATTTACTTAGTTTTATACAAAACTCTTTTTTGTTTTACAAAAGGAGATATTTATGCATATATCAATTTAAAAAAATTGAATACAGTTTTTAGAGCGCTTGAAGAGATAGAAACTTCTTTTATCCACGTTCCAATGCATTTCCGATCAGCTATGTATTAGGAAAACCAAAATCACGTTTTTTTTCAATGAGTAAAAACAATTTTACGTTGGACAAAAATTCAATGGGCAACAGAATAAGAATTTTTCTATGTATTATATAGTTATATAGATAGAGCGTTATTTTCAAATAAATTTATAGTGTACGAAAGTTCGAGAAACGGTTTAAAATGTTTTCAATATAGACTAAAACTAATAGTAATATCGTAAATAAAAATACTTCATTTTAATTATGATTTAAAATTTTAAATTATAATTTAGGAGGGATACGTCTTTGGAATATATTTAAAAACATTTTAGTAAGTGTTTAATATATTTTTAAGTTTATAATTTTAATTTAGGAACTTTTTCTTGATATTTATTGTCATAATTGTTTCTTGAAAAAAGTCTTTTCAATATAACTGAGCTGACTGATCAGTGTTATGGAGTTCAGTTCAATTATGGATTCGATTCCCAGGTTTAGGAGGGATCCGCTTTTGGTTCCATCTAAATTAGTCCTTTTGAGCAAGTGATTAAGAAATGCCCAAGCTTAAAACTGTCTATGAGCTCAACCATTGGTACATATTTTAATAACAGTACCATCTTTAAAATGTATTCGCCCTTTCATCGGGACAATTATATTTTTTATTTCGTTTATATCTAAATGCCAGATTACTTCCAGATTACATAAAATGTTTAACGTTAAAAAGTTGTTATTCCATCAAATTTCAGAAGTCTAAAGTGCAAAAGTCAGCAACAGTTCAAACTGAGGGTGAGGTAACACCTACACCTTCATTTCCGCTATTGCATCTGCATCCTTTCTCTTCTTTTCTACCGTTTATCAGGTGTTGCAATGGACCCAAACATCGCGTCTTATCACTGATAATTTTTCATCGCACGCGTATCAGCTGTGTGAGGTTTTATCTCATTTTCATAAAGAAAACTCACGTGACAATTTGCTTATGTATTTTTTAAAATAGCAACAAAGCTGACACCTCTACGTGCCAGTCGGCATAGATTAAATCAGTGCTTCCAAATCCTTATTATTTAGGTAATTATTTTGCAGATTACCATTGTATTTTTGATTTAAATCACCAAGATTATCCCTTTTTAAAATGGCACAAATGTAATAATAAGAAATAAAATTATGAATTTACTTATAGCAGAAATTTTATTTGTATTTCCAATTATTTATAATGTTTAGAAAATATGTTCTGATTTTTTTTCAATTTCTTTTTTTCTTAATTTTTTTTTTAAAGTTTTAGCTTGCAGATCGGTAATAGAAAAGAAATATATGAAGAGTTAAATAAAAAGTAACAAACTTTTTATATAACTCTTCATATATTTCGAAATTTTAATAATTTTATTCAAAAATAAAGGTATTTTAGTTTCAATAAAATATATACTAATAACATTAATTTAAATTTCAAAAATTGCCATTCCTATAACTGTTATATTAAGTATTGAAATACATTTTGACACAATTGATACACATTAATTAGAAACAATTCATTATATATTTTTATGTATTACAGTAAAGGTATTACGATGTACCATTACAATATATTTAATTATATTTTCATTTCATAATTTTTTATTCCTGATTTTAATACTAATTTTTTATATTTTACCAGCTACTATATACTATTATGAAATTAACTTTATAGTAAAATTTATACTAAAAAAAATTATTGAAACTACAAAAATTTCTCAAATTGTAGTAAATAAAATGTTTTTCTCGTTACCCATCACTGGGGAGAAATTTAAAATCAGAAACTCTGAAAAGCATTTGTTATTTCCACACATTACATACAAAATTATTACCTAAATCCGAGAGGACAGCAACAAAAAGCAAAATCACAACATATATATTTAGTCATGTTAGAGATAAATCTTTGATTCTCCTTTTTTGTGGTCTTCTCTTGGATCTCTGACTTTTAGCTCAATTAGATTCTATTCCAGCTTGAACCTGGATGATTAAAGTGGTTTAAAGTTACTTGTTTAAGCTATATTTCCCAATGTTCATTTGATCGTCATCATCGCACGTTTTGCTCGTTTACAAAAATGTGTCTGTAGAATGATAAAAGATCTATTCAACAATCTTAGCTGACAACTAAATAGCTCTGGACTTCAGCTTAACAAATTTTGGGATAGATTTCCATCTCAAGACGTGAGCATTCGTAATGGTAGTGAATCCACTTTAAACTGTGGGTTCTGGTTGAACCAGCCCTCATGTGCAAGAAAAATAATCGTAATATGACAAAACCATTATTTAATATTAATATAATGTTGAGTAGCTGATACTTCTGTAATTCTTAGGAATATAAATCTTCCAATATTTAGAATTTGCTTTCATCGCTTTCTTTGAATAATCTGTATTACTAAAAATTAAGATAAGCACTATCAGTAACTAAAACATTTAAAGAATTACTAAAGTGTAGCCGCAACTTTATTTAATATTATTTAAATATTATCGTCAAAGATTATTTTAAAACTATGTAGTACTATAATTATTGTAATTGTTCTACTATCAAATTTACTTTGTCTTCAAATTAAAATTAATAAGTTTTCAGAATAAATTCAATTTTAATGAGTTAAATAGTTAGCCATGTTTTATCATTTATTAACACCAATAAATTATACCTTTTGCTGCTATCATTGTTTTGAATTCAATAACAACTTGTAAGTCTCGTCTACAAAGAATTCATTCAAACGTTCCTCATGATTAAGAATCACAAATGCTTATTTAGAATGTCCTAAAATATCTTTTATCGGAAGTAATAGCTCAATATTAAAATAATTTAATTTTAACTTCTAAAAACATTAATAAGTTCAAGAGTTCAAACTAATATTAAGACATAATTTTATAATAAAATAGTTATCCTATCAAATGAAACAAGCAGAAATTTGAGATGGGAATCACAAAGGGAAAAATTTCAGAAGGCCTGAATTTGGATTTCGTAATAAAACTTTTAGATTCCAAAAAGCTCATAAAGGAAATTCATTCTTTTTCAACAAGATAAAATTTCTTATGTCACACAATATATGAAAGGGAAACAAGATATAATATCTTACAAAGATAATATATGTATACAATAAATGTTCGCTTTTACGAAACTAATTCTTTTCAAACACTCATGGTTTTATAAATTAGTCCATAACACAGTTCCATAGGTTCAATAATCATTTTAATTCCTGTTTACATGTATTTTTACATTTAATTTATTTGCATGTATTTACATAATTTAATTCACATTTAAATCCTATTAACACATTCGCGATAAATTTTGAAAAATCTTTCGGCAACTCATTTTTATGCTTCTTTTACTTGCGTTCATTTCTTTCGTCATCATTTTTCTCTTCAAACTTTTTTATTTTATGGTTGAGATACTTTCATTTTCATTGAACAACCGAAAGAGTTTCGAATTGTGACTTCATGTACTACTGCTTGTTGAAATCCCGGTTTTCAAGCAATGCTTGTCGAATTTTTTCCGCGTAATCTAATTCCAGTTTTATAGTTCACGTAATAGAGTATAATCATTAGCTTCAAATACCAATATCATAAAATACTTTTGTAAGGGTTGATAATGGTTAGCAATTGCTTTATAAAGCAATTGCTTCCTAGCGTACTAATCTAACGAACTTCGTTTGAAGTATGTAATAGTGCATATTTCAAACGAGGTTCAAAAAGATCTTGCAGAAAAACGATATATAAACGTCATTTTGACATGCAACCTTCATTACCACCATAACTAAAGAAAATCAAGAAAATTACCTGACAGTTTGAGTGAAAATGAGTTGTTCATCCAGGAATTTCAACTAAGTATTGCTGCACTTTCCCATATGTTAATTTTTTTAATCATTCCCCTCATCAATCTATTGAATCTAGGTTCAAATTCCGAAAGGTATGATGGTTGGGAGGTACTGCATTCCTTTTAAAAATTTATAAACATTAAGAGGATATTTTATTAGAATTTTATACCAGATAGACATTTACTTTTCAGAAATGTTCCTATTTAACTCTTAAAGGCATGTTTTTGCACTTGAACAAGTATGAGCTCACCTTAGCCTACAGGTACGACAGCATTTATTGGAATGTACAATCCCAGGTTCCATCCCATCCATTTTTAAACAACGAGAGATGGATGGTGTGTTTCTACTCGCACTTCTACATGGGTGGGTGCCTAGGAGATTTTCGTGGTTTCTCACTGACTACGCAATAAAAAAAAGGTCCACAATTTATGGATGTACTCTCGGAAGACAATTTACTCTTTGGATTCCAAATGCTTTACAACGGTCGTTGGCCGTTAGGCTGACTACTATGCAGAGTCAAAAAAATATAATAAGTATTCCAATATGTTACTGAGATATTCTCATAACTCTCATTTTAAGAACATCTTCTTTATTGCTTTCTGAGTATGAGATGCTTCACTTTTTCACGTTATCAGCTAAACAATACGAATGTTCTCAAGCAATTAATGCCTGTTTGCATTTGCAATACAATAAAAGGACATGAACATTGAGTATAACGCAGACGTTGTAATCGGTTCAACGACCGAGAGCATGGCTTATAGCCATCATTGAACACGTTATATATTTCCCAAAAAAAATGTTAAACTGGTTTTCGTGCAAAACTTGAGCAACGAGTTTTAAAGGACTGACGAGAACAGAGTGTTTAACATTCATTTTATTCTGAGATGGCCCACACGATCTTAAACACTAGTGGCTCCAAGTTTGTAACACAGAAAATATTTACTTTCGATATAACACTAAAAAAAAATGTAGAACAATGCATAATTAGGAAAGTCGTAAGCATTAAAAATGTGAATTTTCCCTCCAAAACTACCAAAATCAAAGTGCTAATTGTAAATTAACGTATACACATAAGACATACATTTTAACTTGAAAATCACCAATGATTTATTTCAAAGGTTTTGTTAAAATTTATAAAACATTTCAATAAAAGTATGTGAAACATAAATTTTTAAATTTTATTCATTATAGTTATCGCAAGCCGAATCACTGAAATATTTGGCAGAATATTTTTAGAATGTAAAATGTTTTTTTTTTTTTTGGTTTTTAGAATTATTCGCAAATAATTGCACTGTGAATATTTTGTGAATCTAAAGATGGAATAAAAGCATATAAACTTTATGATTTGATATGTTAATTGAGTGACATTAAATAAACACTCAAACAATAAAAATTCATTTTTCAGGGAATTTTCTTACTATGCCTGTTTTCGGAATCTCATTTTTATCGCATTTCTTCAATTTAATATTTTTTACAAAAAGCTCTTGTTATTAGTTTTTCAGATTAATATACATGTTTAATAGGTTTCCTATTTTTATAATTTATATTTAACTTTGCTAAACTGGTTCAAGCATCTGTGCACCGTTCAATTTTGCCAAGATGTTAGCCTAATGGTTAGCGCTCTTGCTTTCGGTTCAACAGTTCGAATCCCACCTTCGGCATGGATGCTTGTAGGGGATCGGAATCCGCTTTAAACCATAGGTCCCTGTCTAATTGTCCAAAAAAAGACCGTTGAGTGACAAACAAATCAAACTGTTCGATTTCAATCACTCAATCGGTGAATTTCAGATGAGATGACATCTGAATGGTTAGAGCTTCGGACTTTGGTTCAACAGTTCATGTGTTGGAATCCCACCTTGGGCATTCTTGACGTGGATGTTGTTGGTTGCTTAGAGTACCTTAGGCTCTAGTCTATTTAATTATTCCATGTTTTCAAAAATTGACCGTTGAGTGACAAATAAAGCAAAGCCGTCATTTTCAATCAATCCTTTTCTACAATCGAATTGAAATCATCTATGAATTTCTCTCAATGATCAATTTGATGTAAAAAAAATAATAATTAATATTAATCACATATAATCCTGATGCTTATTACTAGTTATTGCCGTCTCTGATAAATAGTTTACCTCAGCAAAGTTAATAAAAATATTGATGTCATACATTATTAAGCTTTACAGCATATTTTTAATTTTTTTCATTTTCTTATTCCAGTTTATAGAATTTGTAAGTCAAAATATTTCAACATTTTGTATTTTTTTTTTATCTCAATCCCCTTGCTTCGCCTTCTTTTCATACAGAACATTTTTAATTGTACTTCGCGTTCGTGCTTTCTATTAATATCATCATCTTAATTCTTTTTTGATTCTTATACATCTTCCAATTTAGTATTTGAAAATAAAATATTATGAGAACCGATTTTCTTAAAATAGTGTGCATAATTCAGTTGAGTTTTAGTAACATCAATATAATCTTACCCCTTTTCGAAATAATTAATGTTATTGTATAATGTGGGTATCAAAGTAATTAGATTATTTAAAATAATTAGAAGCATCCAAAAGAGCACTTCCGCTTACTTCAATTTTGTGCAAAAATCCTAGATTACTGAATTATCTTACTAACTGAATTCTCCTTATTTCAAAAAAATATTGCATCACATATTTTGCTTAAATGATAAATAATTTTAATTAAAAAAAAAGCATGTTTCTTTAATTTAGTAGTTTTTTCTCCTGGTATCTAATCTTATTGATTGCAGAATAGTTTTCAGCAATTTATTAATATTTCTTTCGTTATTCTTTTTCTACGTAGAATAAGCTCTACTATTTTAGATCCTTATAAAGTAATACTATGTGACAAATCTATAAAGATTAAAAGAAAAACTCAAGAATAATAACATTTGCATATATTTCGTAATCAAAATAGTAAAACACCTTCAAGTGTATCTTCAAAACGGCATTTAGCCTTGGAAAAGATACAAGTTACATAAGGAACCTTTCTTGTGCCCATGAAGAAAATAATTAAATATGAAACCTGCCCATTTTTATGAGCTTGTAATTTTACTTTCGTTTAGTGGCTTTATATGAAAGTTACTCACACAAATAAAAAAGAATGCTAGTGTTTACAATAAATTAGTAAGATCAAAGGTAGGGTTATAATGCAAAAGAATAACAGGTGCCGAGTGACTGTCTCGCTTTTTATGCTATTACACGTCATCTTATCTCTGCTATATTTCTTGTGCATATAAAATTTAATGGATGTAACCACAGATGAATACATCAGCAAACGAAAATAGATGCAATAAAGTGACCAATAATCATCACAACCGAGTAAAAAAGAAAGCTGTTAGGAAAAATTTCAAACCAAATTGTTAAATTAACGTCTTCCATATTTCAATTCGTTAAAATATTCAGATATAAAAGTGATTTTATTTTTAATAGGTGTGATGTTAATAATTATATTTAAAAAGTTTTAAACTATTACAATAATAACTTTATATAAAATGCAAACCATTGTCTCAGTTGAACTTTATGATTTTTTGAATCGTCAACATTGTAAAAGTTTTTACCACTGCTTGCTAAAATTGTCATGTTATTAGTCACTATATTTTTAGAAATATAAAGTACAAATAGAGCATTGTATTTTTTAGAAATTATAATCTCACTTATTATTACAAGACTGAGTTGTCAGTCGAATGGTTAGAGCTCTGGTCTTCACTTTCACAGTTCATGAGTTCGATCCCCATCTCTAGTATGGATATATGCAGTGATTTGGAATCCACTTTAAATTAAGAGTCCCGGTTTAATTATTTCTTGTGTATAGAATGGGATTAATGTGAGAAATTGATTATTAATAAGATTTCTAAATAATTAATTTTATGGCTTGTACTAGCAGGAATATTTCTTCAATAAATAATACAGAGCTCTTATGGCAATTCAATGGAAAATTCCACTTAAATATTTGCCAAGCTGACAGCCGGATAGCGATCATTCTGATTTTTAAGTTCATGGGTTCGAGCCCCACCTTGGGTATGAAGTTCATAGTGGATTAGAATTCATTTTTAAGATGTAAGTCCTGACTTCGTATGCAATAATTAATAATTGAACAACAAATAATCCAAACTAAACTTGTTTGTATATTTTTATTCTCTCTTGAACATAAGTGAGCGTATAATTAAATCAATTTTATTTTAGAAAATGTAAAATATTTATAAAACATGACATATGTAACATATTTTAGTATAAAACTGAACTTTGCTATAGTAAAATTTCAATAACATTTATGTTTTTTAGATTGAAACTTTTAAATATTTATAAGCATTTAAATATTTTTTTAATGTTATTTTTCTGATAAAAAAAATAGGAACACAAAACTGCATCACAATCATCTACAGCAGGTAACTAAAATCAGTTGATATTTCTAAAGTTTCATTTATTTAAATCGTATAATTCAGACAAGTATAAGCATTGATTTCTGTTGAAAATGTAATGTTGATTTACATTAATCGTTCGTATTTCTAGATTTCCCCCCCCCCGGTTGAAAAAGATTTAAAGCTAAGCATACAAACACAGCTCAACGTTGAAATTTGAATATTGAATTCAGCTGAATATCGACGTGATTAACTCATTGTTCATAAAAATAATCAGAATCAGATATGATCTAAATATAGTTATTGACAAATACGGGAAGCAAACCCGTAATATCCAAAAAATATCCAATTTCCTTAAGAATTTATGATGAATAAAAATTGATAATAAAACATTTTCGACACGTGCTTTTTAGCACGTGTCGAAAATGTTTTATTATCAATTTTTATTCATCATAAATTCTTAAGGAAATTGGATATTTATAATAAATAAAACATAAAAATATAAAAAAATTCTAGTTTAACCATTTATAGTATTTAGTTTGTTAAATTCACTATTCATAAAAATGTTAAGTAAACTATTAATGAATTTAAAATATTACGTTATTAACAATATCTGGCTATATCTAATTTTTGGCGATATCTATTGGTAGCAGTTGGCGCCAAAAATTTCCTTTCTGGCTTAATGTGATTGGTTTAAAAAAAAAAATTAATTACAATCGCACTAGATTAGTGCATAATTATATTCTGATTTAAAATTCTTATACCATCTTTTAAAAGCCACATAAGAAATTTAATCATAATTCGCCCAACATCTACAAAATTAATATATATTTAAATATTTTCTAAAGGCAAAAATTCGTTTAAAATCTCACAAATCAACATTCGTTATCTCCAGCACTGTTCAAATTAGAAATACAAAATTATAATACATTTTAAAATTGTGTGAACTACTTACATGAATAAATAATGAACAAATTGAGATTTCAATTAAATATAAAATCAAAATGAGCATGAATAATTTGAAAAGTAAGCTTAAAATTTTATTTGCGAACACTTTTTTAAAGAATAAATGTTACATTTAATCCATCTTATTTCTGTCTATTAAGCATACATTTCTCCTTTTAAAAAAATAGTTGCAATTTACACAATCTTTCTAGTAAAATTTTATAGGATAAAATTCTGGTAAAATTTTATGGGATCACACATAGGATAAAATTTTATTATTGTGAATACGCTATATATTCCTGAATTTGAAAGTTTTTTCAAAAGAATACAATTTGTAAGGTACTCTGAAAATTTTGAAAAGACATATGTAGATTTTCTTTTTTTTAATTAAAAGGATTATGCTCAAAACACATTAAATTTAACAGTCTTACTCTAATCGTTGGAAAATGCTTCCATTACTATACTTGAAATGCACCATCAGAAATTACGTCAGATGGCTATAATAATTATAATTTAAACATTTCATCGTTTTATAAATTCTAAAACAACCCAAAAATAGTTTTAGGAAAATTCGAAGCTCATTTCTTCATATTAAAGGAAGAGTTCAAAGTAACCATTAATTATATTAGCTGATTTATATATATATATATAT
Organism: Latrodectus geometricus; assembly: GCA_026290005.1. Classification (NCBI taxonomy): domain Eukaryota; kingdom Metazoa; phylum Arthropoda; class Arachnida; order Araneae; family Theridiidae; genus Latrodectus; species Latrodectus geometricus. The sequence continues at coordinate 20 of JAPDSC010085240.1, read as the reverse complement.
ATATATATATATATATATAT